>JACVBY030000437.1:0-102500 GCA_017589505.3 Metroxylon sagu | reverse complement strand
GGGCAACCCAGTCGGGTTATTGGAAGGCCACCGGCAAGGATCGACAGGTGAGCCGGAGGGGAGTTCTTGTTGGAATGAGGAAGACTCTGGTCTTCTACCAAGGAAGAGCCCCAAAGGGGAAGAAGACTGACTGGGTCATGCATGAATTCCGCATGGAGGGACCTGCCAACCCACCGAAGTTTTCTTTCAAGGTAAAAGGATCCCTTGGTAAATATTCTCCCTTGAATTCCCATGCTTGGGTTTGGATGCCTAGTTTTTACTCTAAGGTCATGGATGTGGCTTTTAGATCCCAAGCAAGGTGAAAGATGTACAGACGCATGCAAGAAAATTAGTTTGATACGTTTCAACTTTGAAGGACAATGCTTTGTTGTTTTGCATAGAAAAAATTCAGCAGCTCAAAGATGCGAATGGTAGGTACATGGTTGACAATTCAACAAGAAGGATTTCACACTGAGTTGACTTAGATATCATCTAACTGCAATCTATAGATTAGTTCATGATGATAGAAAAATTAGACGTATATAAATATTAGGATTTATACTGTTTGAACCTTCTGATTTCGTAATTTTATGAGTACAGTTTTACATGTTTTCTGCTTTACTCTTTTTTTTTTTTCTAATGACTTGTAAATAATTACAGTAGTCCTTTGCATTGCTGTGATGTAGGATAAGATTTAATATTAGTACAATTGGAAACTTGCAGTCTGCTGATTTTAGACGTTTTAGACTTCATAAATGATATGAAAAGAGAGAGGATTATAAATATTGTTAAAATAAGATTGTTAAGCATGTGATTTATTGGATAAATCGTTAAGTGTGACAATGGCTGCTTGGGAGATTAAACAAGAGTTAAGACTTGGTGTTTTGTGGAAAGATAGAGAGTTTTATTTGACTCATTCCTTGTATTTAAGCTCTTTTTTTATTTTAGATTTTGTTGTTATTGTTGTTGTTATCTTTCGCTCCCTTCTTGGCTCTTGCTGCCAGTATTCCAAGGGGAGATGCATTCAAACATATTATTCGTCAGTCATTCTGCAAGATATTAAACGTTTTGTCGTTATTTTTTAGATACATTTCACCTAATGCTACATGACTTAAATTTCTAAAATATCACATTTTAATATTAATTGTTCTGTTTATAAGGAAGATGCACCTCACATGATAATTTCTTAAGTTACAAAATTATCAACTCATACTCATGTAGTATAGCTTCTGAAATTAAAACAAAGATATGGTTCATGAGACTTTCATGCATTGCTCATGAGTAATCATCAGTAGCTAATATTGAATATTGTCACCTCATCCAATAAGCATTGCTTGTTGCATGCATTTGCATGATGGTATATTTAAAAATTTTCTTTTCAAAGATCATTGGACTTCAATATTTTTGAAAGACAAATTACTACTGAATGATTGATGACTCAGTGACTTTCTATATTTTCTCTTCAAGCAGGAAGATTGGGTCTTGTGCAGAGTATTTTGTAAGAGTAGAGGAGTCACCTCCAAGCCAAGTGCAGAGACTTGCCATGATGACACAGGCTCTTCCTCCCTCCCTCCCCTCATGGACACCTACATCGCCTTCGACCGAGCCCTGCCGAGCTTAGAAGGGTATGAGCAAGTGTCCTGCTTCTCCGACCACCCTTCAAACTCGGCATCCCACCTCCCAAATGCCATGCTTCCCACCATCCCTCTGGTTGACAGGAGCCTGCCTGCCAAGATCTCAGCCCATGCAGGGGGCCTGCAGGATGTGGCTTCTAGTGAAAAGGCTATAAGGGCTGCCTTGAACCACCTCACCAAGTTGGAGAGCAACCCAAAGAGAGAGGTCCACCCAAATCTGGCTCAAGGAAGCTTAGAGAACTACTTAGCTGAGCATGGCCTCTCCCATATTTGGAACACCTTTTGATGTAGTGATATTTGTATGGTCTGTTAGGTGTAGGTCATAAAACATTTACAGACACCCACCAAACCTGTACACACACACACACACACACATATATATATATATATAATCACATACCAGTATTAAGTGTTTTCTTAGCATTGTATATTTTTTTACCTACAAAAAAAAAAAAAAAAAAAAGAAGAAGATATGTTTTTGGGTTGTGCTCATTAAATTTGCTACATACCATTCACTTGTACCTTCTGTTCTTAATCAATGAAGTGGTGGGGTTTTGCCAAAGGACTTGTTTCTTGTTTTGTATAAATCTCCTGATGTCAATATGATAACATTAAAGTCAAAGGCCTCGCTCCCCTTGGTGGATGGAGGCTTATGTTGTGGTTCCTACTGACTTGAGTTTCATGTGGATGCCAGACTTGGGGGACACCATAAAGTCTAATAGCAGCAAACTTTGTGAGAACAAGAAAAGGCTGCATTTCTTCTTCTTCTTCTTCTTCTTCTTCTTCTTCTTTTCAAGTGTTAGCAATTTTTTTCATTTTAGAAATATTAAATATATCCATTTTACTTCTCTTTCCATTAGGCTTGAAGTCAGAATTAGTTTTGGATTATGATGCTCAATTTTTAATGCTAAGAGCAACGTATCATTTGCCGACATCAATAATTATTCCTCCCATGGGCTCCAAGCTATTGTCCCTTCTTCCTCCTTTTATTATATTTTTATTATTTCTTCTCTTTGCTCTTTTGCTTTCATTCTTTATTTTTTGAAAAATTCTTGAGGAAACCTCATCTACTTTATGGGATATAGATGCAAACCAATCAATAAGTGTTACATCAACAATTTTTATTAAACTATATTACAACTTAATTTTTAACTTTGGATAAATTGATCATATGTATGGTTAAAACTTGGTTGTTGAAAGTCTGAATGGTAGACCATCAAAATCTAAAATTAAAAATTATTGACATAATAGCTTAGTCTATATCTTACGTGATAGATCAGGACTATCCAAGAATTTCTCTTATTTTTCCTTTCTTTTTGCCTCTTGTATATTTAAAAATCTTAATAAAAGGTTGGATGCACTTAATCTATTTTTTTCTAGAAAAGAACTATAACTTGCCGTATCTTTCTCTCTCTCTCACACACACACATACATTAGAATACGTGGAGATAATCGATACATACAAAATTGATGATGTCACCAACTAACAAGCTAAAGAACTTATTTTGTGCTATGAAACTGATATTGACAGTCTTCCTTATCTTGAGTTTTTTCTCTAATCTCTTGGTGTCTATAATGAAAGGATCCATGGGTTTCACATTATAGAGCTATTTCTTAGTCAGTAAAAAGAAGGATTGAACCCTGTCTTTATAGTTGCTATTAGACCTTTAATTATAGTCCTAGTCCTAATAAAATCCTTATCTTCTATTGTATATAGCTAAGAATAATATCTTCACTCGATTAGAAAACTTTAAAATAGCCTAGAATTTATGAAAATAGAGTCCATGAAGTTTCTTATCTAATGACAATTTAGGTCACATAGAGGAAAATAATTCTAATAATACACACTTGTTCACACTCATGTTCCCTTCTATTTTTCCATATTAATTATTTTGTTTCTTTTAAATCATATACAAGCAATTCTCATGAAGTTACTTTATTTAGCTGGAGCAAGAAAAATATTTAACTCCTTTAAATTATCTATAAATATAAATGTTTCCTATATTAAATTATAAAAAAAGAGAGGATAGTTTATTTACAATAAGAATAGAAATTGAACAAAGTAAAGACCTAGACTTGACAGCTACCTTTCATTTGTACATTACATTTCTATATTCTCAATGATTGCCTAATATTGGCATGTTATTCTTGGTTACACCTTAGAAACTCATCCATCTATATACCAAAGCACAAAAATTTTTGGCTTTTATAATTACTTTATTTTTTAACTACTTAAAAATTAATTATTTAATATTTTTATTTATTTCTACTGCAGTAATAATTTTCTGGATCTTTTATGTAAGATGCATGTAGTGCTTAGAAATCGTCCATAAGATAAATAACTCAAATTTTTAAATCCTGGTAGAACTTTTCAGTTCATGATTTTTTTTTTCACACTTCTCTTCAACCAAGTTATGTTTATTTTTTCAGATTAAACAAATCCTCGCCAACATCTCTAAGCTGTATGCTTTTTGAGAGGAAAGATCGAGAACAGTTTTTTTTTTTTTTTTTCTTTCTATTAGCAATAAGTGTATTTCTATGCATTATTGCAAACAATTTATAGTCACAATTTTCTTATTTTTGGATTTAAAGGTAGAAGATTTGAATTAATCTCCCAATGCCTTAGTTCTTATAGCAGAACTTACATTTCAAATTATCCATGTACATCTCTAAAAATGACACTGAAATAAACTGAGAACCAGATATTATGATGTTATGCCTTGCCTTATTATTAGATCAGCCTCTTTTGCCCTGTTAACTTAGTTGTCATGCACCATCATAAGATCTGATATTTGATTTGCTGACATGAAAGATGGTCACATAGGACACATGGCATATCCTCTTGTTTCATCTACACCACCCTCAGATACCCATAACCACATTGCCTTTGTTGTTATATGGGCTGATGTGGAAGTATATTTAAAACCCCAAACACACAACCCCTCCACAAGCTGATGAATTGAACAACAGCATTATTCAAATCATGATTACCGTTTAGCCAATGTGGTGGGATTCTTGAAAGCAATACACTGCCAACTTCCAAATTGTGGACCTTTTGCATCTGTTAAAATAATAGTAGCAAATTCAAGCTCATTCAACCACTTGAAAGGAATCTTGATTAAACTATTGTCCAAGGCATAGAAATGGAACCCAATGATCTATTATTACAACTATTCCTTCACAATTTGAGGACTATATGGATACCTATTATGGATGGAACTTCTAAGCCTATATTTTGTATCAAATAGGTGGAATGCTGCTGCTCTGCTAGACATGTCTTCTCAACCTATATGTCTTTTTAAATAATAATGGGAAGGAAATAGATAGGGGACTATATGTCTTTCTCTAACCTAGCCACTTGGCTTGAAATCCAGTGTCATTTTAATACGATATTGGATTGTTTTCAATTCAACAGGCCAAGTGTGTGTGTATATATATATATATATATAATTCAATAGACTATTGCAAATGGACCTTCTCTTTTTAAATTATGAATTCCATTATACTTGGCTGCACTATGATTCAACATTACCTTGCAAGCAATGAAAAATGACAGCAAACAAGAAAGATAAGGCTTCTCATGATAGAATTAGAAGCATAACACAATGCTTGATGATAAGAGTTGCTCTTGAGGTATGTCAGAATGGTTGCTCAAATTTAATGATAGTCTTGCATTTGAATAGCTTTTGAGCATTACATCTTCCACAAGAAATTTCTGAAAGCTTAAGGCCAAGTTGAGATCAATAACCAAGACTTAATGTTGTGCTTTGCGGGAAAGGCTACAAGAGACATCCGAGAACTGTGGATCATCATTTATGCGAAGCTTTTGCCATTGATTATCATAATGAATTAAGACCAGCTAGGGTAGTATCATAATATCCGCCAAGCATACTTAATACAGGTATCATGCTTTCTTATGCTAGTACTTCCTATAAGTCATTCACATCACTCCTAACTATATTAAAATTAAGTTCGAAAATGCTAAAGATCAACCACCGCCTCACCACTCAGTCTCACTAATCCTATGTGGAAATCAATGGTTGGCTAAGTAGTATCCAGAGACTGGGTTGGGATCCTCTGTGATGCACTGTGGGATGCGGTACACATCCCAGCCCCTTATCCATCCACAAGTAGGTGAAATTTTTTTGTTGACTTAGTAGTGGGGTCTGCCATAAGTAAAAGGCAATCGATAGAGTCTTGCCATGGCGTAGAACCACGCTTGTAGCACTAACAACTCGGCTCGAGAGTAAATTTTGGCTAGCTTGTGGCGTGCGATGAGAACGTCACATTATAAAGAGGGAAGATTGTGATACCCCAAATTTAGTTCCATATTGGATGGAAGAGAAAGTGTCATGTGCTTATAACTCATGTTCACTTACTACCCATTAACTTTCACTCGAGTTTTTGAGCCACGTGGTTTGGACCTGCTAATGAAGTTAATTGAACCAGCAGTTGGGCTTGGAGTGTTACACAGCCATTGGTGAATGGATGAAGGGCTAGGATGTGTAGCAGTTAATTGGACCAACAAGTAAGCTTGGAGCGTTACACAGCCATTCGTGAATGGATGAAGGGCTAGGATGTATACCGTATCCTGCGGTGCACCACAGAAGATCTCAGCCTTCCAGAGACCATCTAGCCTCCATGTAACGGAGTAATCTCTAGATGCCACATTAGACCGATTAACTAAGTGGTGAATTGATGGTTGATTGGTAGAAAACTTTTAACTAGGGCTGTTTTCATCTCACCCAAGTGCAGTTAAACACCTTCACTAAGGCACCGATCAAACAGTGGACTGCAACAAACAAATGCATAAACTACTGACATCTTTTATCAGGCCTAACTGCACAGAAAACACAAATCATCACACCATGACAAGAAAGCCTGCAGTGTGACAACTAACAGAATCTGGCTAGCTAGACTCCCATAGAAGGTGACAGTGGAGAGTGACTTATGAATCATTAGGAGAGAATCCAATTAA
Organism: Metroxylon sagu; assembly: GCA_017589505.3. Taxonomy (NCBI): domain Eukaryota; kingdom Viridiplantae; phylum Streptophyta; class Magnoliopsida; order Arecales; family Arecaceae; genus Metroxylon; species Metroxylon sagu. The sequence goes on along the minus strand of JACVBY030000437.1, from coordinate 95,909 downwards.
AGGACACAGTATGGATCACACTAGGATGCCATCACTTCACTAGGTGGCATCAAAGGGCTCCATCACCTTGTCATTCTTGCTCATGATCAGCAACCAACAGTAAAGAATCAATTAAAGCCAATGAACCACAACATTCTGAAACTTGAAAGATACCAAACTCTCATAGGTTCAGCACATATCCCACATATATTTCATATTGAAAATGTTGCTACTATACAAATGAAAGACAGGGCTCTCCATGTTCAAAAGAAGCATCGGTTGTCTATAGACATTATTTTATACATAAAGATCATTTTCTTGTCCTAACCAGTTTTATCGTTTGAGAAATATATCACACAATAAAGTTTCATGAATAAGAAAATAATTGCAAGTACTAGTTTTCAGTTTACAGCAATAACTGTCCCAGCCAAAATATCTCACCACCAGTAATATCATCTTTCCCCTGTAGTAACTCCAACTACAACACTGCTCAGCTGCATCATGGAAGATGACACAGAATGGTTTCAGCGATCCATATCCATTCAATGAATCATGTACAGGGGAGGAGAGAGAGATAGGAAAGTAAGAGAAAATAAGGAGAAGAAAAATAGCACACAGAGATTTAACATAGTTTGATCAATTAACCTACATCCACACCTATAAAAATAATAAAAATTCCACTGTGAAGAAAATAACAGGAGATTATAAGAATTGTCTTCCTATAGGCTCTCTCACAAAATCTTAGACACATGAACGCTCAAATAGAATACCTCTTTAGAACTCTTCATTTCTCTGAACTCATTAATGATGCTCCTAAAGCTAGGATTATATGTGCTTTTCCTGTAGTGTCCTACATAGATTGGGATTTGTATTCTATACATATTAGGAAACATGTCATTATTGAGCTTGTCAAACTTAAGACAAACTCTAACAAATCAGAATTGCCAAAATGACATCAAAATTTTACTAGTTTAGCACTTCTATTGAAAAAGAGTTCTAAAAAATAGCAGTCCGTGAGGCATGTAGCAATGACTAAACGAATCCAAACAAGAACAATTAACTCTCAAATATTGTTGCTACCACTTTCATCAAGCCATAAAGAGGATATAAGAAAATACACATAAAGCTAAAGTTGGTAGCATGATTGTGGATACACATAAACTGCTTTCTTTTCATTATATAAAAGAATTTGTTGTTCTACATCTACCAGTAGAACTTCACTTGAGCTACTGCAGGTGAATACCAAATCCAAGTTTCTGAAGAGTAATAGATGCAGTCATGTTCTCACCAATCCATAGAACTCTTTTACACAAATCTTTTTAGATTTTTTGTCACCCCAGCATAGCTGATCTTTCCAACACTTTTTAGGATAGGAATTATGATGTAAGTCTGGAAGAAGCCTTGAGGAATGAGAGCAGATAATTTATTCAAATCCAAGTTTCTGTCAGCTGTGAAGCACATCTGCTAACTTAATTTCATCAGCATAGGCAACCATTTTAAGAGGCATAGCAATCAAACTAATAGCTCTGGATGTAATCCAAGGATGATTATGAGAACTAGTGATTCAAAATAATCACCTTTGATATACTCAGAAGCCTAACAGATAGCACTCCAAAATTGTGAACAACCACTGCTAGGCCTGAATTGGTCCCAACTGCCATCAAATTTATATTCAGCCATAACTACCTTCCTCCTTAAAGTACTAGGATTAAGAACAAATGTGATGTGAATAGGGAGGGAAGCCCCCCTAATTTATTAATGAAAAATATTTACAGAGGTTACAAAAGCTATTTACAAGGAAGAAAACAGAATTTCTGAGAGGGGAGAGTTGGGAGAGAATGAGGTTGCTGAGTTTTTAGTAGGCCAATTAATCTGGTATTTTATTTGGAAAGGAGCCCCAAGATTGATAGGAGAATAAGATTTTACAGGAGATTGATTGATGAGAGAAAGTAGATGCTGATAAGCCCCAAAGGAAGGACAAGCTAATCCCAAGCCGGTCTTATAGAAGGGTGCATAAATCCTCCTTGATCTAAGGTGAAATAAACTCTGTTCACCACTTTGCTTTATAAGGTGCAAAAAAATATGTTGTCTTTTGATCAGCTTGCTTGCTCATACCATATTATAATCTATGAGACAGTAATAATGCATACTTCGGAGTCATGGATGGATTTCAACCATGAATGAAAACTTTTGACAGGCTTCCCTCAAGGAACAGGAGGAAAATTAGTGACAATAAACAACTGAAAAAAAAAAAAAAAATGCTAATAGGCAATTCAAGTGCCATGGTTTGCCAATAAGGAACAAGCTGAATGTATGTTGTTAAAGCCTAGATATTACAAAAGATATCACAGCAATACTCTCCTGTAACATGCCTAAGTGTTCGATAAAATGTCTGAGAGGACTTTGTTCCCTCGGCACGCATCAAAATGGACGTGCTTGAGGTTGGCGAATAGGTCCATGCATACATGGAGAAGCGTCCCATGAATTAATAAGGCATGATCAGAGCTGGGGCTTCAGGAAAGACTACTTGTTACAAGGTGAAAAAAAAGCATGGTAGAATAATTTGCAAAATTTGAGGTCTCTTTACTTCTCACTCTACTCTTACATAAACTATACCAGAAATAGTAGAATAATTTGCTCAAGTTTAGTGAAACAGTAGCTATACCAATTTTCTAAAAGAAAAGGAAAATTCTTTAGTTCTAAACTCAGTACCAAGAAAGACTCTTAAGGCCACATGTTATTATGACGAGAATGGTGCTTTATGCAAGGGACTCGGCGTGTCTAACGCCGACATCCCACTTGGCGCCAATTCCATTCCTTTTTCCGTGCTCTCTTAGTTCTGCAGGGCTGTTTTGGTTCTAGATTGGAATAAATTAATTACTTTATTAGCGCATGAAAATTTAAGAGCCATAAGTGAAGCTAGGGGTCCCCATTTCATTTAATCCTCTTTTTATTCCATAATCTATCAGAGCCTTAACTTTTTAGGTGCAAGTGATTAGTTGGTAGATATTGTGCTATATTAAGAAAAATATTGTTATAAGCACAATAGTTTTGCAAATTTTATAGTAGGTATTTTAATTATTTAACTACTAGTAATTGGCTCATGCAATGTATATATCCTTGTACACAAAAGATGTAAGAAAAGTTCCACTTCAGTTAAAATTATGAAGTTAAAATCAGGATTAGCTGAACTCCAAGTTTCGTTATAATAGTAAAATAATTTTCATTGCTTATTTTGTCTTTGTAATAGGTTGTATAACCACTAACTTATATTGTTATCTTGCTATTTAAATGGTTGCTAAGATTGCTTTAAATGTATGCCAATCAATAAAAATGTTTTTTTTTTTTTTTTTTTCTTTTTATCCTTTGTTATAGTAGTATTGATTAGTAATTTATGTGCATATCACAAGAGAGATTAAGTTTTAGTTTATAGGTTTGTTGTTTTTAAAGGCCAATAAAGAACAAAACTAGAGGTAGAGCTCTAGCCTCATGCTTAGGCTTGGCCCAGCTCCGCCATCAAATCTATAATTCCAGCTAAGCCCAGCACAGTTTTAAAGAGTCAATCTTAGGCATCAAACCTGAGTTTTCCCCTCTCATTGAGGAAGTAATTGGTGTTAAAGCCTGCAAAATTATGTGCTGCGCTACACATGGCTACACTTGATGCTTGTTCTTAAGCTTGACTTAAGCTTGGCCATCGAGCCTATATTTTTAACTAAGCTTAGCCGATGCAAGAGCCAATCTCAATCTCACTCATTAGGCCCAAATTTCTTTTCTTTTCTCTTCATTTAGGATCTAGTGAGTATCAAGCCCACAAAATTACAAGTTAGATTATACACTAATAATTAGACTCGATACTCATACTTAGGCCTAGGCAAGCTCGACCATTGGTGGATACTTTTGATTAGGTCCAGCTCAATCTTAGAAAAACAGTCTCCAGGCCCACTCATCAAACTCAAAATTTCTTCCCTTCATTTAGGATCTAATTAGTGCCAACTCACATAAAATTATGGGCTAGGTTAGCCACTTGCATCGTGCTCTAATATAAGTGTGTGTATATAATCGTGAGCTCGGTTGGGATTTGTTTTAATTTTTCTAAGTTTGGACTGGTTTATAGATCATTTTTTTAAAATATAAATCTAGATCTATCTAGTGGGTCTATTTTTAAAATTCAAACTAGGAAGAAACTGTGTTGTGCAGTTAAAAGTATTAGTCCATTGAAAGAATCTCAATTTTGAAAGAAATAAACATTTAATATCTTGTTGAACGAATATTTTTATATCTCATTAGATAAACATTTATGTCTAAGTTTAATCTTTTATATTTAAATTTGGTTTTTTGATTAAATATTTTTGTCTATACAAAATTAGAGATGTCAAATGGGCTGAACTAGCTTGGACACAGTATAACAAGTGGGCCATGTCGGGCTACAGGCTCAGGGCCCACATAAGGGCACGGCTAATACTAATAGGTTATTCCATGGCATGGCCCGTTAGGCATGCGAGGCTCAGCACGTTAAGCCCGATGGATATTTTCCCAAAATACCTTCCAAAAAGGTCAAAAATGGCTAGTTTGAAAGGAATTTCATTCAATTCCCAAGATGCTCCTTTCCAATTGCCATAAATGGTAAGGATACTTTAGGTTTTTTGTTTAAAAAGACCTATTTGCCCTTTACAACCTATAAATAGCTAGTTTTCAAAGTTATTTATGTCATTTGAAAGCCCTCCAACCTCTATAAATAAGCTCCAACCCTTCTCTCTCATCCCACGCTAAACTACAAGCTTTCTAAAGCTCTCTTAAACTCTGTTAAGCCCTTCTCATATTCCTACAAGCCATCATAATCTTTTAAGTTATCTTAGTTTCTTTATAGTCTTTAGTTAGCCATTCCAATCTCTCTCTAGTCTCTACTCTTACTCTCTATCTATCCTTTACAATTGATAATGTTTTTTGCTAATAGCTCTCGCGTAACTCATGGCCAAAAGTTTAAGTTCAATGTCAATATGGTGGAGTATGGGGCACACTAGTCATGGACTGAACCCCATTTCCCCAAACCCACTACTATCATTGGTGCTATATCAACTGCCAGGTCTAGTTATCAAAAGCTAAACATAGAACCTTTGGAGTATGGTTGCACTTTGATATTAAAAAAATCGTCGATAAGGAACTCCGTGCAACTTATAAAATCTATAATAAAGATTACAACTATGGCACTTTCGGGGGAACCGGTCACTTTTAGGCTGTATTAGACAAAAAATGAAGATGAAGATTGAAAATCTTCTTCGAATGGCTAGAATATGAAGATGAGGATCGAGCAAGAGAGCAATGAGGTGATGCGATCGTGATGACAAACTACTTGCTCACCTACAAATAAGGGTATGTATATAATTTATTTTATTTAAATAATATTAAAAAAAAGATGGGGCGGCACATGGGTCAGCACATGGGTCGGCATGTGGGCTGGTACATGGGCCAGCATGTCGATCGACATGGCCCACCTGGAGTCGGGCTTGCGGTCCATTCAGGTTGACCCCCCCTCCCGATGTGGCGGGCTATGCTGGCTCAGCTCACTATAGGAGCCATGCTGGATTGACATGACATGTTAGCTTACGTGCCCACTCCTGTGTAAGGGGTTGGGCCATGCTGACCTGTTTGACACCTTTACACAAAACTCTGAACTTAATACCATACTACAATTTATCTTTCATTCAAAGGTATTTAATGATCAAATAGAACTTTATTAGCACAATAACTTCATGGAAGCTATAATAATTAAAAATCAAAAATTCTTCATTATTTATCTAATCATGGAGTCCTCGTATATACCATCTTATTTTTTTTACAAAAAATTGAAGGACTATGATCTAAGTCACACTAAGTTATTTGACTCTTTTCACCATTTTCAACAATCCAAAATGATTATAGCTGGCGGAGTTTTGTCACATTCAAAGGTGGGCCTGATATAGAAGTATACCATATTCTCTAAAAAAATGGTCTATATCAAAAGTGATTATTGCCATAACATAAATTAGTGAAAAAATATAATTTAGGAAGAAACAAATCATGTCTACAACATCTCGATGCCTCATTTGAAAACTCCAAATAGATCACTGTCATGCAACCTCATACATCATTCATATATACAATGCAGAGCAGAATAGTACCAACTAATAACCAACATTTATCACTATTACTCATCCTAATAAAACTTGCAGCAAAGTACAAAAAAACTACACTCCAACCTTCGATAGCAATGCTAACCACAATAATAGAATATATCCATTCCATTGCCCTTCCTACCATCTTCTCTATTGATTGAGTTTCCAATCGTAGAACTGACCAAAATTACCTATCGAGAGTTATAAATAGATGTTTCCTAGATCTTAAAAAAAAAAAAAAAAAACCCATATAAGTTGCATTGTTTCCATTGGAGGAAAAAATGAGAGTAAAAAGGGCTCAAGCACAACATAAAGATCTAAAGAGATTATCTTCATATCATGAAATTAAGAAATCCTGGCTACAGAATCCATTAAAGAAAATGCTAGGAAAATATAAAGCTGCACTTAAACCCAACCAGAAAGGATTCATATTAGGAGGTCCAAAATCCCCAAAATTCATACATCAAATAAAGAGAAAATCTCTTCCATCCAAGCCCTACATGACAGAGAGAAACTATAGTAACTTAGAATAACACTCTATACTTTATATATAAGAAAAGAATCATCTCCAGAAAGCAAACCATTGGAGGAGAATGCCACAAAAATAAGAACACAAGCATCATTTAAGATGATTAACAGAGAGCATAAATCCAGGAAAGGGAAAGGGGTGAGACACTGACATAACCTGAGAGCATTAAAGGTGAGCTACATGAAACAAGTTGGATGCTTCATACACAAAACTCTAAGTACTCGTTATGGATAAATGTCTTAGCTATTACCTACTATTACATATATATGGAATAAACATCCCATATAAAGTTATCAATAACATTATGATTTATATGTTTTTTCAAATATCAAGTAGAATCTTATAAGTCCCCACCTCTTGGGATGGTGACCCATTTTAGCCGCAGCTTAATATTCTATATTTTTTAGTCCAAGGTAAAGACCTTGAACAACCTTTCCATCAGACCAGTAGATCGAATTGTCCTTGGCGATATAATTTTGCCTCTTCGATATCATCTTAGTTATAATGGTACCATTTGAAACACCTTTTGAATTTATTTTTCCATGAGATCATCAGAGCTGAATCTATCTCTATTATACACTTCCTGGATTACATCAAAAGAATATGAAGGTTGATACTTTTTAATAATTTATATCATTAATAGAGTGATTGCAACATTTATAATGCTGATAAAAGAAAAATAGTAAAACAATAAGCACATATATATTAGGCAAAGAAGCAGGGTATCACCATATAGCATCATGTATGTTCCTGATTTAAATTACTTTTTAGAGAATTAAAACTTAAAAAAAAAAAGGAGGCAATGATGTCCCACTTTTGTCTTTCTTAAGCTACGAAGTCTAACAAGAAAACAAGTTTCATTCTTTAAATTCTTAATGAGAACCAAAGAAATAGTATATTTTTCACCCTTAATCAATTAATATTAGCAAAATCAGAAGATAATCAAATTGAAAAGATACATAGTTTGGCCTAATTCCAATCTATCACTACCAAATAAACTAAATGACAACAATTATTCTCTTATTTTGATTAAGTAAGGAAAATAAAGATCAAAAATTAAATCAATTATTTTATGAAAGATAAAATTAGTTATTTTATCTAAATAGTATGTAATTCTATGTTTACGTAGACGGTGGCAATAATAATTTTTTACCTTAAGAGATATGGACAGATCACTGTAGGTCAGTGCTAAAGAAGTAAAAATTTATTCATACGATGCAAGAAGTAAGGCTTTGGTGTGAATTTAAAGTAGAAAATGTTAAAGCAAGAGTATTACTAATTGCAATTAGGTATCGTTATCACCATCAAATTAGATTTCTCATTAATTATTATAAATGTGACTCCATATTACCCATGCCTGAATTGAATATGAAGATTTATAAATGTAAACAGTCACAAAGATTCATATAAACCTGTGCTAATTACTACAACTTGTTTGTCCCTGGTATTATGTAAATGATTTCTTTTTAAAACTTCTTAGGGTTGCACTTTAGTATATAATTGTAATCTCTAAAATTTGAGGCTCGTTGGATGGCCAGTTAGTTAACTAGTTGGTGGTGGGCTTGGCCCTAAGCCCAGGTCCATCGGGCCAGTCGCAAAGCATGGGCCGCGACCGGCTTAGCCTTCGGCCTCGTCACTCTACAACCTCCGGACCGGGCATCTCTCCCGTCGAGTTGTTCGATCTCTCCGCTCTAACATCAGGTGACCTCTCTCTCCCTCTCCGGCGATCGAGGACTCGATCTCTCAGGTGAGGTCTCTTTTTCTTTCTCTCGGCGGCGATCGAGGAGGCACTCGATCTCTCCAGTCTCCACCGCCCTTTGCCCTTCCTCCTGTCATCACTCTCTCTCTCTTCCCCATATCCCAAACCAGCGGCGTGCGCGCCGCCGCCATAGGGGCGGAGAGGATCCAGTGCTGGAGGTATGCGGCTGCCGTCTCCTCTGCGTGCTTTTCGTTCCTACCCGCGGCCGCAGAGCGATGGGAATTTCATGCGCTCTAGTCTAGGGTTTCTTCACGGATTTGGCGGGGCGATCCAAGCTCCGATTTGTTGCCAGTTTGCTTTGCTTCTTATAATCGTGTCTATTGCCTCTTCTTTTTCCTTTTGTTCCCCTCCCGTCCTTCTCCTTGCTGCCCTAACCCTAGGTGTTGTTCTTCATCGCCTGTTTGCGTTTTGGTATGCTCTTCGGATCTCGAAACTTTCGCTTTGTCCTTTCCCGAATTCGTGTAGCTTTTATAATACCCCGTGGTTTTTTTGTTATTCCTCATTCTTGATTCTTTCTTCTTTTTAGAAAGGAATTGGGAACCGGTTCAGTTTTTTTTTTTTTTTTGGTTACTTTTAATTCTGCTGTTTTTAATAGGTTTTGCATCTCCAGAGATCTGGTTTTTAGCAATGTTTGTTCTTGCTGTTCTTTTTTGGAAAACTTGCTTATGAACCCCTTTTTTTTGGTTTTTCAGCATCAAAATTGAATTTTTTTCACGGGAGCATAATCTGTTTGGTGGCAATCATGGACATAGAATTGGGTGAAATAAGAATGGGGCAAGATGAAGCACGGTTTGGGAATAATTCTTCAGAAAGAGCAGTTAGGGATGAAGAGATGGATGAACTGGAAGATTATGGCGGTGATATGGAGGTTGATGGCATTGGCAAAGAAGATAATGATAGTGGCACTAAGGATAAGGGGAAGTCCAAGGAGTCAGGAAAGCATAGGAGCAAAGAAGGAAAGAAACGAAGGCGAGAAGAAAAGGAGCATGGTAGCCGGGATGGAGAAAGATCAAAGGACAGGGAGAAAGAGGACAGGGATTATGATAGATATGATGCAAGGGAAAAGGAAAGGTTTGAGAGTACTAGGGAGAGAAGGAAGGAGGAGAGGTTGGAGTTTAATAGAGATAGAGATCATGAGAAGGAACGAGATCGGGATAAAGAGAGGATTAGAGACAAGGTACGGGAGAAGGATTATGAGCGGGATAAATATAGAGAAAAGGAGAGAGACCTGGAGCGTGGGAAAGATAGAGGGAAGGAGCTTGAAAAGGAAAGGGAGCGAAGTATTGATCGAGAGCGTGATCGAGGTCGGGACCGTGGGAAAGAAAGAGGAAAGGAACGCGAGAAGGATAGAGAGAGTGAGAGGGAAAGAGATTTGTTGCGAGAATATGATCGAGGGAAAGAGCGGGAGAAGGTACATGACCATGCGAGAGATAGAGATAAGGATCGTGAGAGGAGTAAAATTCGTGAGAGGGATCATGAGAAGGATGTGGAGAAGGAGTTCGATAGGGAAAGAGGAAAGGAGAAAGACCGGGAGAGGGTAAAGGATAGAGATAGGGAGCGAGAGAAGGACCGGGATAGGCTGAAGGACAAGGAAAGGGAAAAGGAGAAAATTAGAGATAGGGAAAAGGAGAAGGAGAAAGAAAAGGGTAAGTTGGACAAGGACAGAGCTAAGGAGAAGTCCAAGGAGAAAGAAATGAATAGAAGGGATAAAGAAAGAGAGATAAGCAGAGCTAGAGAAGGTGAAAAGGATGAGAAGGTAAAAGCTGTTGGTGGAGATGGTAGAATTGCAAGAAAGGGAGAGGAAGCTCAAGATGATGAAGATGATTTGGCATATGATGAAAAGCCAATCCCTTCAACATCAACTTCAGAACTTGAAGAGCGTGTAATAAAGTAAGCAATCCTTTTCCTCCTTAGATGTATTCATTTCACTGCATTTATTGTCATACTTCTTATTTTTTATCCATTTTTGTTATAGCAGTGATAACTACATTGATAATGCTTTATATATGATTTCGATTGTAATATATAGTCCCGTGTTGTTTTCTGATGTTCATCTATTGTACTTGCAATATAACAACTCTGAAAATTTGGTTAGTGAAAATTTGCAATATAGCAATCTAGGTACTGAAAAAATAACAACTCTCATGTACTTGATAAACGTCGCTATCATATAGAAATGTATTTTGCTTAGTGATTCTAGTGGCCTATATTGCATTGATTGTTCTGATACACTATGAAATGCTGCTACGTGTGAAAATTTGGTCGTATGCAGTTTTTTTTATTAATATGGTCATAATTAAGGTCTGCAAAACTAGTATTAGGAATCATATTAGTCATCGGTTTGGTACGGTATGGCACACATCTTGTTCCAAAACAGGGTTCCAAAATTTTTTTTCTCACTTTCACCCATGGTACCACTTGAAATTGAGCAATACATGTCAGTATCGAACGGTATGATGCAGTTTTGCTTGGTTTGAACTAGTTCAATTCATATTGAATCAAACCGTGGTTCCATATTGATGCCTTATTGCTACCAAATGTTAGGATCGGTATGGGGTTGGTACGGTGTCGGTACAACAAACCTTTACTCATAACTCTTTACTTTGGATTTACCCTTGTATCTTGGAGAAAACACAATGTCTTCCTAAATCTGATGTTTACTTTGAGCTTCTTACTGTTTTTTTATATTCAAGTTTAATTCTGATTTTTGCCAATTCTTTGTCAAGCAGTTTTTACATTGTGGTGCATCTGCTTAGATCCTCTACATGTGCACTGAATATTCATTTTTGGCTCAAGATGCTAGATTATTTTGAAATAGTTCTAAAGTGTTAGTGCTTAAGCATGCAAAAAATTTCTCCTTTCCATCTGAAATAGATGAACTGCAAATCTTTGTTAGATGAACTATGATCTCTAAACAAAACTTATTTAAAATATGAATATAAATCCAAACCTAGTTGATGTATTAGATGACTCAAACATGGCAAGCAAGTTGCTTGTGGCTGCATGATTTCTTTTTATTTCCTCTGTTTGATCTGTTATTTAAATTTTCGGTGATATATTAGGTTCCAGCATCTACATCATTTTTGCTTTTGGTTTTTGGTTCATGGTAGATTTGTATCACTTTAATGAAGTAGACCTGACCCAAACCAATTAGTACATTCTTCTGATCCTGCTGAACTTCTGCACTGGGTCAACCATTATAGACCAACTTGCATCTCTACCTCTGACTACTATTTTTGATGCTAACTCATCTCTTATTAACCAGATACTTATTACGTTAAATGGACAACTGAATTTGCTTATTGCTGACGAAATTAGTTTTTTTAATTGATTTTATGTATTCTTTATGATTAGAGTTTCATCTTAAATATTGTTTTTTTTTGGGTATAAAGCATCTAAATTACTTTAATTGGTAACTTTTTGAAAGTAAAATTTGCACTCTTCTATCTTGTCAGCCTTAGATACTTTACAGGCCCATTTGGTTCAACTGTAATCGAATCAAAATCGAATTCTATTGAAATCAAAATCAGAATTGCTCATTCTTTCTCTCTGTTTGGTTTTGCATGGGAATTAAAAGCTTGGGTAGGCCAGATTTTAGATAGGTACGCTGAAATTGTATCCGAAATTGCAGAGAATACCAGCAAAATCGAACCAACCATGAGAAAAAGGGAAAAAAAGTAGTTTTGCTGGCAATACCGAGTGAATCTGGCTACAACTCGTCAGAATCTGACAAGAACTGGCCGGGAACACCAGTATAGGGACCAGTTTATCTCCATTATGGTGTGACTTGATAGTTTTTTGTTTTTTTGAGGGGGGGGGTGGTTGTGTTGGCGTCGAATGGGAAGAGTGAAGGGGGAGAGGCATTGAATGCAGTGTTAGAAGCGCTAGGCGTACCTAAACGCAAAGAGCTCCAAAGCAAAGAGCTCATGGAGCTTAGGTGCAAGATGTAAAGGATAGGCGTAAAGCGTGAACCAATTGAGACGCATATTTTTAAAATAAATAAAATAATTTATATAAGTAAGATTTATAATATAAAATTAAAAAAAGTTAAAAAAATCATAATAATATATTTATTTAGCCTATTAGCTTAATGGAAAGCCTCCTCTTTTTCAGCTGAAATTTGTAATCCCTTGACATTTTTCTTCCTCTTTCCCAGATGATAATATAATTTTAATATTCCACCTCTTTGTCTTCTAATTTTTAGCTTTTTTATAAGGTAAAAAAAAAAATAATTGTGTATGGGATGGTACAATATAAAATCAACATAGTCTAATAAATATAATAGATTCAAAAAAATATTATGAATATAGCTTACAAAAAAAAGTGCACCTTTCTTGCGTTTCAAATCAGATTAAAAGTATATGCTTTTTTATCTTTTGTGCATCAAATTAAAGGCACTTCACCTTAAGGTATAAGAAAAGAAGTGCCTAACCTGTTTTAAGCGGAGCTTGCATCTTAGGCGCGCCTTAGGATACAAGAAGCATCAAACCCTTGGTGCCTAAGGTGCGCCTTTGACAACACTGATCGGATGTGAAGAAGGTGAGGTGATATTGATTGAGAAGAGAGTGAGGGAAGGGGGAGGGGGTTGGGTTAAGGCCAAATGCTTTTTTTCTTGAATGGTTGGAATAGATTTGTAATCTTGGAAGCCAATACATGGTTCTGATTCCAGGTGAAATCAGAATTGGATTTTGATTCTGTCCAAACAAATGATCTTTCTAATTCCTTCCAAACAAATGATCGGAATCAGAATTAGTGATTCTGATTCCAAAGGGTCATTCTTGCGAACCAAATGAGCCCTATAGGTTATGGCTATTTCTTGGAAGCCTCTTTTTATTAGTATACTATTGAAAGCACATTTCTCATTTACCAAAAAATGCATTTCTCAAGCTTGTTTTGTTTCTAAGACCAATTATATCTTTTTAGAATGAAGGAAGAAAGGCAAAAGAGAAAATCTGATGGTGCTTCTGAGATCTTGTCATGGGTTAATAAGAGTCGAAAGCTAGAGGAGAAGAGGAATGTTGAAAAGGAGAAAGCTTTGCGTCTTTCAAAAGCTTTGGAGGAGCAGGTTAGTTTCTGCATGTTTTGTCTCCTAAATTCTCTTTATCAGGTTAATTTTTGTAACTTATTGGATACCTTGACATTCTCAGGATAATATTTTAGCAGAAAGTGAAGACGAGGAGGAAACTGGGCACAGTGGAAGTAATGTTTCAAAACTCTTAATATATTTTTGTTGTTTACTGTATTATTCATATTTTTTAAGTTGTATCTGAGATTCTTCTTTTGTTTCACTAAATTATCAAATTGACTCAGGTATGCGAGTTGTTTTTGCGAAAGAGGATTTGTCATTAAGATGATCTTATATTTTTCTTATTCCTGTATTCAGATGATTTAGGAGGGCTTAAAATTCTTCATGGCCTTGATAAAGTAATGGAGGGTGGTGCAGTTGTTTTGACTCTCAAAGATCAAAGTATCCTTGCAGATGGTGACGTCAATGAAGGTAGTGGAATATTTGCCCTTACTGGAAATTTGTAGTAGTTATTTTCTACTTAATACCCTGATGTATTGATGTGTTATCTGAAACAGAGGTCGATATGCTGGAAAATGTGGAGATTGGGGAGCAGAAGCAGAGAGATGAGGCTTATAGAGCTGCAAAGAAAAGAACTGGATTATATGATGACAAGTGAGTCTGCTATGATAGATTGTGTTTCTTGTGATAAATCTGCATCCTCTGACTTTCAACTTCATTCTTTCTGACTCTAGGTTTAGCGATGATATGGGGTCACAGAAAACAATACTTCCACAATATGATGACCAGATTGATGATGAGGTAGTTATATTGTTGGTTTAGCAGTTATGTTGCATACGATTTCTTCATGATCTTTTTTTTTTCCTTTTATTGTCCTTTTCATTTCAGGGAGTGACATTGGATGAAAGTGGGCACTTCACTGGTGAAGCTGAGAAGAAACTAGAAGAGGTATTGCCACTAATATCCTTCCATATTTATTATGCCTATTTATCCTATGATGCCTAGTAACTTTCTTGTTGCGTAAGTGATGGCTACAGTTGACTCTGGTAACATAGTAAACATGTCTCCTCTCACTTTTCCTCATGAGTCTGCATGTTACTTTAAGAGCAATTGATGATTGATATGGCACTTGTTATTACCTGCTTACACATGCTCTCACTTAGGCAATTGTTATAGTCGGATTCTGATTAAAGACAATAGCCATAATTGGATTCCAGACCGACGACCAGCTATAGAGTCTGGTATTTGACTCCAATATTATAGCATAGTTACAGGAGCCTCAAGCTGAACACCCAATTTTGATGACCAGCAATACTTTCAACATGGATTGAGCTTTTGTCTGATATGAGCTACTTTATGCTTTCAGCTCCGCAAAAGAATTGAAGGTGCTGCTATTAAAAAAAGCTACGAAGATCTTACTGCATCAGGGAAAATCTCATCAGATTACTATACTCCTGATGAAATGCTTCAGTTTAAGAAGCCAAAGAAAAAGAAGTTCTTGAGGAAGAAGGAGAAGTTGGATTTGGATGCCCTTGAAGCTGAGGCTATCTCTGCAGGATTGGGTTCTGGGGATCTGGGTTCCAGGAATGATTTGAGGAGGCAGATTGCCAAAGAGGAACAGGAGAACGCTGAGGCTGAAATGCGAAGTAATGCATACCAGTCAGCTATTGCTAAAGCAGAAGAGGCATCAAAAGCTCTGCGTCAGGAGCAAACTTTAACTGTTAATTCAGTGGAGGGTGATAACTTTGTATTTGGTGAAGATTATGAAGATCTGCAGAGATCTCTTGGACAAGCAAGAAAACTTGCTCTCAAAAAGCAGGAGGAGACAGCTTCTTCTGGTCCTGAGGCAGTTGCACTCTTAGCTACAACAAAGAAGGAACAAGAAGATGCTAGCCCTGCTGCAGGAGAGCCACAAGAAAATAAAGTTGTCATAACAGAGATGGAGGAATTTGTACTGGGTCTACAGTTTACTGAAGGTAGTATTATCTGTCGTATTCTCCTCTTTTGAGCTGTTTTCATCTTATTTATTTGATTGTATTGATGTTGAGGAATTTGTAGTTATTGCTAAAAAAAGAGAATTGCAGTTTGTCATGTTTTTTTTTCATATGTTCAGTCATGTATCACTCTGATTAACTTGTCTCTTCCATCTACTTTTTTGTTTGTTAATTTTTCTTATTGAAGCAGATGCCCATAAACCTGAATCAGAAGATGTTTTTAAGGATGAGGAAGATGTTCCTAAATCCTTTGAACAAGAAACAGAAGCTGAGGTTGGTGGCTGGACAGAAGTGAAGGAAACCAATGAAACTGAAGCAGCAGTTGATGAAGAAAAGGAAGATGTTACTCCAGATGAGATTATCCATGAGACTGCTGTTGGAAAAGGTCTATCAGGTGCTCTTAAGTTGCTTAAAGAGCGTGGGACGCTTAAGGAGAGCATTGATTGGGGAGGCAGAAACATGGACAAAAAGAAAAGCAAGCTTGTTGGCATCTATGATAATGAAGGACCAAAGGAAATACGAATTGAAAGGACTGATGAATTTGGTCGTATTGTGAGTGGCTTTCTTCTTTCAATAATTTAATTGCAAATTAAATAAATGTGTCTATTTGCAAATTTGCAACCCATTTTGAATTTTCAATTGTTTCCAGCCAATGGATGTTTCCTTTTGCCAATGTTAATTGATTAAAGATGTCAATTTCTTTGTTCAACCATAGAAAGTTTGCGTTCTCTTCATTTCATTTGCTTAACTCTTTCTAGCTGTCTGATAAAATATATAGCATTCATTTTGTGATCACTTGTTTTCTCTTTTTTGAAACCAAAGTGCTTTTGTGACTCTATTTTTACTTTATGCAATTTTATACCTTTGCAAAAAGTGAGTTTTTCTTTTTTCTTTTTTCCTGTTTATTTATGTGTCAAATGGAAAATATTATTTTTACTCTTGTTTGTTTTGTTGAAACTTATTTGTCAAGGGGCTTTTCAAGTCTTTAAACTTTATATACTTGGTATTTGTTGGTTTAATTTATGCGTGTGATATTGTCTTTTGGTTACTTGGTTAATATTTATTTGATATTGCTCCATCATGTTAAATGCCTTTTGTTTTATATATTCATATTGAAAAAAGGAGGATATGTTGTCCTGATTTTCCTTGGTTGTTTTATGCAGATGACACCTAAAGAGGCTTTTCGCATGATCTCGCATAAATTCCATGGCAAGGGACCAGGAAAAATGAAGCAGGAAAAGCGTATGAAACAATACCAAGAGGATTTGAAGACTAAGCAGATGAAAGCTTCTGACACACCACTATTAGCTATGGAAAAGATGAGGGAAGCTCAAGCTCGACTAAAGACACCTTACCTTGTTTTAAGTGGACATGTAAAACCAGGGTAAGCTCATCCATCTCTTTTGAGTTGTTTGATGTCGCTTACTTTTCTTTTTTACTTCATATGTTTGGAATGCTTGTGAATATTTTTATCACATTGCATTACAAGACAATGTCGTTCTGCAGTTCATGTCGATGTTTGCCCATATTATTTTATATTCATTGATTTTGCTTTACTACTCCATCGGTCAATGTTTGGTTGATTTGCAGTATATCTTGATTTTGTTCATCATGAATTTGTCCAAAGGTTTTAAATCCTGCAGGATGAGGTCATCCTGGTTTTTCCATGGACCCTATCCTATACTTGGGATGGGGGATGCCCAACATGCTGATTAGGAAACTAGGAAAATGATGGAAAGGTCCTGTGCTAACAAGTAACCCATTCTTGTATCTCTATGGATGTCCCACTAAGAATTAAAACCATGAATCTGCCATAACCAGTCAATTTCTGGTGGTGTTCTAAGAATCCCTATCATCCTAAGATATTCTAGAAGCCTTGGTTCATTCAATATGGCAGGGACTGTTGTAGATTTTTTTATTTTTTTTGGTTGAATATCTTAATAAATTTAATCCCCTTTACTTTGTTGCTCTTATCTATAATATGGTCTTTGATCTGAATTGCTTCTCTGGAATTACTATTTGTGCCAACAATGCAAATGATTTACGCCATCTTTTGCAATTTGTCAGGTTCTTTGATCTCTGTTCGTACAAATTTCTATATGTCTATATGGTTGCCATTATATGCTCTATTTAAGGATGGGGTTTGTATTTCTAACAAGCATTCATTGCCCCTCCTATCCTATGTTCTAAATTCAAATTGTTTGGCCTTAATGTTCAAAGGGTTATTGCTTAAGAGAAAAACTCCATAGTTTCTTTTTCCTGGCAGGGCATGATTTGAAGATTGAATATTCTTCACCCCTCCCAAAATCCTCATAAGTAGCATCAGCTGAAAGAAACTATGGTTTTCCTACCCAAAAATAAAGAAAAAAAATGCTATAATATCCTGGAACATCACTTGAAGATATTTATCAAACTATAAATTATATTTTGGTGTCAGTCATGCTTGGCCAAAATTGTATTTCTAAATGCTGATTATCTGTGGTATCAGAACATCTTGCTATATGGAAATCATTTAATGTTTTGAATGTTACTTTTTTCAAGTGTCATGGTTCATCAATTCTCATGCAAATTGTCAATCTTCCGCTCGATTAGATGGTTGTGGAAACATTGTTTGAACACTTCCACAATTTGCTGCTACAATGCAGTAATTGATCCTTCACAGAAAGTCTTTCACCTTATGGGAGATTCTGGAAATTATTTTTCTTTACTGTTACTCATCTCCTCTGTTCTAGGCAAGTTGTTTCTATATATGTTTGCTCCTTACTGATGGTGTTCTTTCGGAATTTTAGGCAAACCAGTGACCCAAGAAGTGGTTTTGCTACAGTTGAGAAAGATCATTTAGGGAGTTTGACACCCATGCTCGGAGACAAAAAGGTTAGTTTTCCTCAAGTAGCCTGTATTATGCGTAGAACTGCTTGGGCCTAGACACAGTGGAAGAAGAAGCTATTTCCTTTTAATTTCTGTTTAATTGGTGCATAATTTCCACTGGTGTATTATCAATTTTTTTTCCTTGAAAAGTGATATTCGCGTGGTGAGTTTGATCTTGTTCTCAATATTGAACAATCTTAAATGATCTTCCTGCACCCAGCTTTATGGTGTCGCAGGTCCTTTCCTGGATCATCCTTGCTTGAGTAGTCTGCAAATTTGACTCTCATGCTGAGAAAAAGGCTCATTTGTTTTTATGCAAATGCCTTAATTTTTTGTTCCTTGTCCTCTGTGGAACCTTTCAGATGGTAATTCAGAAAACAGCATTACCAATATTTGCATTTGAAATTGCACATAGATTTGTTAACAGATTACATTGATTAAGCAGGTATTTGTAATCTAATTTCTGTCAGGTTGAGCATTTTCTGGGAATAAATCGCAAGCCGGACACGGGTAGCATGGGTCCACCTCCACCAAAAAAGATGAAAAACTGAATTGTTCGCTGGAGTGAGCTTTTAAAAGTAACCGGAGAGATGAGAATACAATCCTTTCGTCTTCATTTGCATTAGGAGCTGATTGTTTTCACAAGAAAGCCAAATATTGTCGTCTCGTAAACAAAGCTTTATATGATAAGAGGCATGAGATGTAGGCTTTTTTCTTATCAGGTACAACTTTATCCCATACTGTGATCACCGGCATGGTTTTATGTTACAGCTTTTATTCTTCAGCATTTATATTAACACAAGGAAAAAGAAATTCCTGTTAAAATTAAACAGCAGTTATGTGTCAATATGTTGAAATCTGTTTTTGAAGAGAATATATTAAGATGTTGGTAACCCCTTTGATTTTATGAACGTGATCTACTATCACTAGTTTTATCTCTTGGTTGATAATTATTTCAGTGGCAGTTGAAACCATCAGGTCTTGATACTGCTTTCATTCTCTTTGTTTCCTCATGCTTAGATATTACCACTAGATCATCTAACCTTGATGATGACAAAAACTACACATTCAAAACTGATGTTAGTGTTTTCATCATTAGAAGCTTTTAACAGTTGAAGCGGTATTGTTTGATAGCCCTGGATTTAATCGTTGATGTCATGTTGACTTTTTCACGGTAGAATGCATGATGATTAGATGTTCGTGGGCTCTAAAGATGGATTCTTTTTTTTTTTTTTTTTTAAATTTTGGGTGACATTAGATTCCTTTAACAGTGTCAATTTCAATATGAAATAGCCTGAACGCAGCCATGCACTTCTATAGGGATGATTTAGGTTTTTCTTGATCATCTCAATTATCACACACATACATATACGGTTTGTGTGCGAAGGGGTCCACTGAAGTATGCCTTGAGTTTTGGTGCGTGTACATCTTACATCAATATTCCCCTTTCCATGATGATTTGTCACTTCAAGGTTTCAAGTAAAATCTCTTTCGATTTCATGACATTGGATTTGCTCCCTTCTTTCCTTGACACATTTAATCTATTTACCGGCATTGCTATATACTCATAATCAGTGACGTGCTCTTTTAAGTTACTCGTGCTTTTTAAGTTACTCCAATCTACTCATTCTGCCCACGCGCGCCGGTGGTCGATCTATCACTGCATTTTTGCGGCTGCTACCTTGTCGTCCTTTGATAACTCGACATCAAGGCAGTACATGGAAGGGACACCCTGTTTTAGCTATGAGTTGGTGCAATCAATAAATACAATGAGAGTCTGTAATGATCTAAGATCGTAACCAGAAGGCTAGCTAATTAGGTGTTGTCCGGGTTCCTAGGCCCTATGAAAGAGTCTAGTCTCTCCGGTGTTTGAACATGTTGTCAATCCTAGAAGGCCGGCCTTGTACCGCCTTGGGTTTGCATGGTTTGTCCATCGCATCCATTTTGATATCACTAGTAATAATTTAGAAATAATTCAGGAGTTCATAGAAAAAAAAAAAAAAAAGCACTTGCGGAAAGATTTGTCATTTTGTTTCTGAGTCCTTGCATAAATATTCAAGATTTTTTTTCAGCACAATCAATGTCAGACCAAAAAAAAAAAACGAGTTAGTTCTCATAGGGTTTGACATATGAAATGTTCTGGATGATCCCTTCTTTACCACTGTGTTGGAGAAAGTGATGGTTGCTTTGCTAGCATATTTTGGAGACCAATGTTCAACAACAGGCTAATTGGAACATTACTTATATCGAGTTGCCCCATCATGATTCATACTTAGGATGTTTTGGCATATTTTTGTTTGCACGTTGAGTAATATAACGCGCGCAACTAATAATCCAAGGCTGATATGCACTTTTGATAAGATTTTATTTATTTTTTTATTTTGAGATCAGGGAGGCCAAAGTCCTTGATCTCAAAGTCTTAATCCTTAAACCTCACCCGTGTGCACCACTGAGATTTTGCTTAGGTTTACATTTAATAATATCTTATTCAAGTCCTGCATGACAAGAGCTAAGTCCCATCCCCCGACCTGATCTGATTACCATCGGTGTCTGGGGGTCCACCAATTGGACCGCTCCTATCGCTGTAAATCCTTTAATTAACCTCCCGCCGTCCAAACCGTTGGCTCCGTCTCTGCCCCCCCATCAAACGCCGTAGACTCCCCCTCGCCGTTTGCTGACGTAGCTTTACAGACTGGGGCAAGTTAACGGCGGGGCCGAATCCGTCAGATGACTTTCCCGACAAGGCGTCGATGGACGGAAACATGGTGGCACTCTCGTAATTGAGCACCAGAAGGAGGACCCTTTACCTCCACCCTTTTTAGCCATTTGGGGTAAAATTCCGTAATCCTCTCTTTTACCATTTGGGCAAGACCCTCATGATGTGCTGCAGTCCCTTATCCAGAACGACATGCTCGCGAAAAAAATTAGTTAAAAACTGTCTCCTTGATATACACACACCCAAACTTTTCGAATCATCTCACCCCATTTCTCTCTTTCCAAGAAAAATTCCATTCCCGGGTACACACAGGAAAGGGGGGTGTACTTTGGAGCAGAACCGAATGGCCCTAACACAGCCACCAGAATTCTTAGCCCAGTAAAAAAAGAAAAAGATAAGTGGAGCCCACATCTTGTCGAAGTTGACTGTTATCGAGAGTTGTGGGTACGTTTCAGCGAGTTCCCTTCTCGGTGCCTGTGGGAGACCGTTAAGAAAGGGGCAGTTAAAGCTACCTCCACTCTCGTGCGTTTCTGAGAATATTATTAAACGTCTCCCGTATGATATTTCTATGCACTGAAAGCATCCTGTCCATCCATCAACGGAAGAGGAGATGGCTTTTGATGCACGACACCCCCGTGGAGTCGCAGGGCATAAGAAATTTTTATGCGTCCAGGGGCACGAGGATTTTATCATGTGAGGGATTTATTTAAGAAAGGTCAGTTTTGTGAATTGACCCCGAGGTAATAGGATGGGATCGATTCAGATGGGCGGAGAGACAGACCTCTCTTTTAAGACGCGACGAAAAATAAAAAAAACATCCCACCGAGAGAGCGAGGAGTGGAAAAAAGAAACGGTGGACGAAAGCGGTGGCTTCTTACTATATTTTCGTTTTCGTCGTCTTTCGTGGCTCTCTCGCTTGGTCGCGGCGGTCACCCGCTCTCCGATGGTGGTCTGCACCGCCTGATGTGGCACCCCGCGGCCGGATTGGGGTCTCCGGCGAGGTGCTCCGGCGGACTCCGCCGGGGAATGCTGGGATCCCAGCGATCGGGCGGCGCTCTTCGCTGATCACCGCGGCCGGATCTTGATCCCTCGGCCGGCACCGGTGTCGGTCCCTGGCGGCCGGATCCAAGCCTCCGTTGAGATCGATCACCGTTCGGGCGGTGTTCTCGCCGTCGCTTGTGGGGCGTGATCTCCGGTCGAAAGAAGGTGTGATCTCATTCCCTGATTTGGTTATTTTTTCCGTGCGATGCCTCGAGATAAAAGAAAAGGTCTCTTGATTGATTTTTTTTTTTTTTTTTTTCTTTTGATTTCGGATCGGTGTCAGCTGAACATCGAGTCTCCGGAGCTCGTATGCAGAGAATGGTAAGTGTTTCTGTGGGAAATGGTGCGGACTCTGGGAAATTGTTATTTCTGATGCAGTGCGTTGTTTTGATGCCTGGAGTTCTGGCGCAGATCTGGAGATCTGGCGGCTTTCTGCTGGAGTAGATGATGGGGATCGGTGAACGGATAGAATGGTGAAGTGGAGTTGGCTTTTTTTTTTTTTTTTTTTTTTTTTGTGCATTTGGTTTCATTCTGTGATCATTATAGCGAATAGCTCAAATCCTGCCGTCAGATGTTCTTCTGAGGTATTCTTCTGAGGTAAAGACGCTGCTCTGAGTGCTTATGTGATGATGACTTAAGTTCTGCTACGGTTTTTTCGCCTTAAATAACAATTTATTCCTATAGAAGTTATCTGTGATTTTATATTCTATTTAGCAATTGATAGAGATTTCTAGGTTAGAATGTATGGTTGCCATGCTTTTTAAAAGTACTGATTTTGATGCAATTCTATCATTTTGTAAACGTGTACGTTGTTACGATCTTTCATATTTTCATGCTATGATTATGTAATAGCTTTGGGAATTGTAGTACATGAACTTTATGGAGATGTAATGATTTTACAGATTTTTTTTTCACATTTTAACGTCATGAGTTCTTATTGGTAACTCTGGATCTAAAATTTTTCATTTTTAGTTTACTTTTGTTTTATCTCTATCTGTGCAACATAAGAAGAATGCAGGATTTCAGAGTAATTAGGTGAGGGCCAGAGTCTAGCATCCCCAAAAGAAAGCGCAATTTTTTGCCAAAAATTCAATAAGAATGTTTAAATTGCAAAAAGTAAACAAACATTCAAAGTAAGCTGATGCGTACTTGTAGTGCATGCAAAGACAGAAAGCTTACAAAAAATGGAAAGGTCAGTGGTGACCTGGGGGCACTGGTAGATGCAATTGCCCTCATTATGATGTAGCAATGCGTTTTTATCTTCATTGATGGTTTCAAACTGTTAATCAATTGCTTGGTTATCTACAATCTTTCTATGTTTGTCCCACAAATCTCTCTACATATAAAGGAAAAGGCCTAGTGTGGCTTGACATTTGTTCGTGCATGAGGCTATGAGGCTCTCACTTCTTTAAGTAAACCATCTATTCTACCATGAAAAGCAAAATCACGAGTAGTGTATGGGGCTCCACATGGGCTGAAGTATGTATTAAAACTGTGTATCGCATGTGGCCTGTTCTAGTCCTCTTTAAAGTAACACCCCTTTCAATAGTCCTTAGTTAAAAAGAGCAAAATATATGTACACTGACTAAAAGTAAGAGTGTATCTGTCATCTTTCAGAGGAATCAAATGTATTGATTATGCAATACTTGATTCTGATTTGTGCATCATCCCAATGTGGTTTTTAATGCATGAGGTTATGTATATCATGTAAGTGTGAACAATGGCCTTCTTGGGAATATTTTTTTTCTGTTTGTGCTTGAGAGGTTAACAAGGGAAGCACATTAACCAAATGTGACTCTATCTATCAACCTAGAAGTATTTTATATTATTAGATTTTATTGAATAATTACATCCGTCAGATGCTCCCGAATTTTATATCTATTCCATATCTTGCACATATGGAGCAATAGTCCTCTTTAAAGTAACACCCCTTTCAATAGTCCTTAGTTAAAAAGAGCAAAATATATGTACACTGACTAAAAGTAAGAGTGTATCTGTCATCTTTCAGAGGAATCAAATGTATTGATTATGCAATACTTGATTCTGATTTGTGCATCATCCCAATGTGGTTTTTAATGCATGAGGTTATGTATATCATGTAAGTGTGAACAATGGCCTTCTTGGGAATATTTTTTTTCTGTTTGTGCTTGAGAGGTTAACAAGGGAAGCACATTAACCAAATGTGACTCTATCTATCAACCTAGAAGTATTTTATATTATTAGATTTTATTGAATAATTACATCCGTCAGATGCTCCCGAATTTTATATCTATTCCATATCTTGCACATATGGAGCAATAGTCCTCTTTAAAGTAACACCCCTTTCAATAGTCCTTAGTTAAAAAGAGCAAAATATATGTACACTGACTAAAAGTAAGAGTGTATCTGTCATCTTTCAGAGGAATCAAATGTATTGATTATGCAATACTTGATTCTGATTTGTGCATCATCCCAATGTGGTTTTTAATGCATGAGGTTATGTATATCATGTAAGTGTGAACAATGGCCTTCTTGGGAATATTTTTTTTCTGTTTGTGCTTGAGAGGTTAACAAGGGAAGCACATTAACCAAATGTGACTCTATCTATCAACCTAGAAGTATTTTATATTATTAGATTTTATTGAATAATTACATCCGTCAGATGCTCCCGAATTTTATATCTATTCCATATCTTGCACATATGGAGCAATAGGCCAACTCTTATTGCATTATTTTTTGTTTTTTCCACGAGTCGGGTTCGCATCTGGTTTAGTGAAGCATGAAAATAGACTGAAAATAGGTAGTATTAGGAGACTGTGTGAGTGACTCATAAAGAAATGTAGGATGCTGTTAGCCTGCAAGAATAGATTATTGATGAAGGGAAGTGCTTTCAAGCACCTGTTAGTGCACACAAAAACCTTTTAGTGAGCTGGCATATTTTCGTTCAACCTCTCCCATATATTGCGCTAATTCTCAGGCTACAAGGGTCCCTTTCTCATGCGTTAAAGGGAACTTTTTGTGTGCACAAAATAGGAGCCCCATAGCATTTCTCATTAATGAATGCCCTAGGGGCATTTGTTGGGGTAACAACTTATTTTGACCCACCAACCCACTCGGATCTGCTTAAAATAAATGTCTATGTGAAATCTTTCTATAATTGGGTTACGTTTGGGTTACTAGAGACCCTTATTTTTAATGGGATGGCTTGAGTTCTGGCCCACATACTTGATGAGTCACCATGCATTGGAGACATGGTTTCAAATCCTAGCTAGACATCTCATGGGATATTGAAATGTGTTGGTACCCTAAGTGAATGGAACCGTCCTACCATCCTTCCGGCGTTTCAATCAGCATGTCTTGAGACATCCGCCATCCCCAATGTATAAATAATATCAATGAAGAATAATATTCTGTACAATAATATTTATTCTTTATCTTATAAATAATATCAGTAGGTGGACCTTTTTATTCTGTACAATGATATTCTTTTAAGAATTTATTTCTACTGTTTTCTTTGTTCATATTGTATCATATAATTCCTTATGAGCTTATTTGATCCTATATCTGACTGATATGTTTTGTATCGATTTGGTAGATGTTTTAGTAGTCAATGAAGAAGTTCTCTGACTAATTTCATCCATGTTATATGGGTTTTACCAGCAGTATGTCTTTATTTCCATTGGTTGTATATATTTAAAACTTAAAAAATCTTTAATCCTATGTGTATCAAAGGGGATTCATGTGGGCGTGTACTTGAAGTAGCGTTTTCAGTGTCAACAGGTTATGACTTGTTTGCCTCTTCATCTCTCTTCAGTGTGTGGGCGATTGCAAATGTTTTTAAGCTGTTTATTCGAGAAGTCACGGAGAGAAAAAGAAATGCAAGATTGCAAGTCAGTAACTATGGTTGGTGCTCCAGGATTTGTTCATTCACAACTTTTCAGATCCTTTGATCAGGACTGTGGTTCTTTCCAGAATTATATTTTGACTTATCTGCTGTTGGCTAAAAGTGGAAACTTATTGAGAGAGGTTGGAAGAAATGCGTATGAGGAGTTGTATATGCCTAGTCTGCACCGTTCAGGACTGAAGAAGAGAAGACCTGCTGTGAAGTCACAGCCTGGAAGTGATTATGGTGATCAAAGGTCCAATGACTGTCTCCTACCAGGGCTTCATGATGATATTGCTTTAGATTGCCTGGCCTGGACAAGTAGGTCTGACTACCCAACGCTCGCCTGTGTGAATAAAAGATTTAATTTGTTGATTGATAGTGGTTATCTTTACAAATTAAGGAGATCTCTTGGTATTGTTGAGCACTGGGTATACCTAGCATGTAGCTTGATGCCTTGGGAAGCATTCGACCCTTTTAGGCAGAGATGGATGAGGTTGCCAATGATGCCATGTGACGATTGCTTTTGGTATGCCGACAAGGAGTCTCTTGCTGTAGGAACACAGCTTCTTGTTTTTGGTCGGGAATTAACAGGTTTTGCTATTTGGAAGTATAGCTTAGTCAGACGTGATTGGTCAAGATGCCCACTGATGAACTTACCTCGTTGTCTGTTTGGATCCAGCAGCTCTGGAGAAATTGCTATTGTTGCTGGTGGAAGTGACAGGAATGGCCATGTTTTAAAATGTGCTGAGATGTACAATTCAGTGTTGGGTAGTTGGGAGGTTTTACCAGATATGAATTTGCCAAGGAGATTATGTTCTGGATTTTTTATGGATGGGAAGTTTTATGTTATAGGAGGCATGTTGAGCCATACAGATTCTTTAACTTGTGGTGAAGAATATAACCTACGAACAAGGACATGGAGGAGAATCAGAAATATGTACCCTGGTGGTAACAGGGCCACTCAGTCTCCCCCTCTGGTTGCAGTTGTAAATAATCAGCTTTACGCTGTTGATCAATCAACAAATGAAGTTAAGAAGTATGATAAGGAAAATAACACGTGGAATGTTGCAAGGCCATTGCCTGTTAGAGCTGACTCTTCTAATGGTTGGGGCCTTGCATTCAAGGCCTGTGGTGACAGGTTATTGGTGATCGGTGGTCACAGAGGGCCTCAGGGTGAAGTCATAGTGCTGCACTCTTGGTGTCCTGAGGACAGAAATACTGGTGGATCTGAGTGGGACATTCTTTCTGTCAGGGAACGGGCTGGTGCTTTTGTTTACAACTGTGCAATAATGGGTTGTTGAGGCATGCGCAGACATGTTGGTTATGAATCAGAGTAGATGGGAGGGTGATTGCCTCATTCAATTGGTGTTTACTGGTTATGTTTCGTACCAAGTATCTGCTTTAACTTGTTTTTATCAGTGACATCTCCGTTTTTTTCTCATTAAATTAAGGTCTCTATGAGGCAAACTAGATCATTGAGTCAATGAAGGCCTCTACTTTACCATTTCAAAATTTGACCTCAGCAATGTGAAATTTTGTGAAGCCATAGCAGTAGCATGCTTAATTATATTTTTGATGTTTGTTAGGCTTAATTTACTTATGAAAGTATTATTTTCTTGCATAGCCATTGATTAGGTTGAACTTGAAGTCTAAACTTACTTTCTGCATTTGAAGGAACTTTTCTTCGAACTTATTTTTCTGCTTGTTAGCAGTGCTTCTGTAACTGATATCTGAGATTGTTGTCCTGGGAGAGGGAGACAGTTAAAGGAAATCCTTTACAGTTTTGATTTTAGTTTCGTTTATCAGCTGCAACTTTGTCAAACATGAGAAAAACAAAGAAAAGGAGCAAATGGATAAGTTAATCTAAGTTTAAAAAAAACTAAACATGAAATCTTTTGATTTAGCAACTATATTTCTTGCTAAATTTTGTAAGGAAGCATGGACTTTGCATATTTTTAAATTTTTTTGCATCAGTGGTTTAAATATGTACTTGTAATCTTTAATATTTTGTAATGTATGCATCAGCTATTATCATATAATGATTGCATCACCTAATTAAAATATTTTTATCACCTGTTTGAAATATGTGAACCTTAATTGAGCATATATTGGTTCAATTCAAATATGCCTATCAAAAATCTATAATAGATGCATCAACTTTTTACAAATATGTGTATCATTTGTTTATAATATGTATTTATAAAACTCTAATATCTTATAATGTATGCATCAGTTGTCATCATTTAAAAGGTGCATTATCTGATTAATTGATCATCACTGGTTTAAAATCTATGGACCAATAGTCAAATATAGATTGTCCATTTCAATGTTTATTAATTATTTATGAGCATGCATTAGAGTTTAATGCGTCCATTTTTTTAAATTATGCACAACCAATTTGAATTTTATGCATCAGCATGTGTACATTATCGTTTTAAAAAATATATGTATCAACAATCTCAAACACTTTCATTGATGATTGTGAGATAACGAAAAGTGGTTGACATATATACATACGTATATGACATATATGTGTGTACACTTGTATCTTATATGTATACACATATGTATGTGTGTATATATATAGTGGTGGATAAAAATAGAGATTATTATCACTAATAGTGAAGGATGATCATTGGTATTATAGGTGTCGGTGTAGATCATCAAAGGTGGTTAAAGACCGTGAAGGTCATGGACAGTTATCGATTGTAATGGAGATCATTTGCCCGGACCTTTTATTTATTTCTCTATAAAAATAAATATCTAAAAAAGATTTTGATTCAATACTTATGCAGTGGTAGTTTGCAGTATATACATTATTATTTAATATATGTACTGAAGTTCGTCTAACATCTATCATCAAGTTTGTCTACCATCTATCATCAATAGATATTATTAGTGATGGAGATTATTGGCAATGGTAATTAATATCATTTGTGTAAGAGATGGTAGAGATGGTTGGTAATGATGGTAGCGGTGAAAATAATTGTTGGTAATAGATGATGGTGAGAATATGAGATTACTGATGTTTATATGGTTGTAGTGGAGATTAAAATGACATTGTCCTTAAATAATTTACTTCTTTAGGAAAATAAGCATCTTTAGATGATACTTTTAATTCACCATATGTCTATCAACAATTAATAATATGGGCATCACACGTTTAAAATATGCATATCAACTTTTATGATGATCATCCATTACTTTGCAGGTAATGATAAAGATCATTAGCAACGTTGGACGATAGTGGATATCATTAATGGTGGGTAGTGTTATAAACAGTTAACAATGGATAGTGGTGGAGATCATGGACTATGGTGGATGGTAGTAAAATGGATAGTGGTGGAGATCATGGACTATGGTGGATGGTAGTAAAAATTGACAATAATTGTAGGTAGTGATTTGTTATGGGTGACATGGAACAAGTCGAGAGTGGTGAGTCATGGTGGAGATCCAGGATACATAATTTTTGAGGTCATTCGCAATGATCGATGATGGTGGAGAGTACTTGTTGTAGTAGATAATAAATAAGATTCTAAATTATGGTAAGCAGTCATAAAGATCAGAGCCATGATAAATTATGGTAGACATCAGCGATAATGGTAGAAGGAATTGGGAGAGTGCAGCTGGTGATGGATGATAGCAAAAATCATCAAAAATTATAAGCAACAATGAGTTAGTGGGTGATTGCTGATAATATTGGGCGGTTAGGGAGGAGAAGGTCCTCTTTTTTTTTCTTCTTATCTTCTCTATTAAGTTTTTTTTTTTCTTGCATTTAATTTTTTTGATAATCCTGTTTTTTATTCCATATACGGTATTTATTTCTATTCCACTTCCTCTCCTCATATTTATCAGATGGCGTGGTAACAGATATTTTGATCCAGAAGAAATCATTCTTGAAAATGAGGAAAAATCTGAGTCAATTCTAGCATCATCATTTTTGTAAAATATCCAAACATCAACTGAGAAATCACCTGAAAACCTGTTCATGGTCACCCACTCCTAGCTTCAGCTGGTCATGGTGTTTGGTAGTTCCTCATCCTTCCCCTCACCATAAAAGGATGTTCTCGCTCCTCTTTCTTCTCTAATCCTTGGCTCATTATTGCGAACAGGAAAGTTATGAATACAGGATTATCATATCTCCCTCCCCCTCTAGGTGGAAACCACAAATATACCATCTCTCATTAGTCTACATGATGACCATGTGATTTACATGCACATATGAGGCACTTATAAGCTGATGTTTTATTCACTCACATCTGTCACATATCCTAGGTGTCCTCTTTTTCAAAAATTTTAAAACCTACAAACTCAAGCTTTTGAATCCTTGGAGAAACAATGATAGGAGAATGGAAATGTTTGCCGATCATTTTGAAGATCTCTGTATTTGATTATCATGTTGGAGGAAAGCATTCAACCATTTGTTTGATCACCAAAATATTGTACTTTTGGATCCATTCATGCATCTGCGCAAAGGAATAAAAAAAAAAAAAAAGGAATTTGTTACCAATTTGTAGAACTCATCATGGTCATTTAGTCTTGACAGAGATGAAAGCTTGTAAGCTAATACGAAGCTTATACGAGAGTAATTATATATGACAAGATTCCTCTGTAAAGAGAACTCACCATCTAGCTTACCGAGTAACTATAAAGGTCAAACAGTGGTGGCAGAGAGCCTAAGAAGCCAACGCTACTTTGCTCGAATGCCTCTATGCTAGTCAAAACTTCAGTCCAACAGAACCGAAAAGCTACTTTATCAAATAATTGCAGAACAAAGATCCAGAATGGTCAAAAATATAAAAGCCAATTTTGCTTGACTGGATTCCACTTGCTGTGGCTTCATAGTCAACAGAAAAAAAGGGGGCAAAAAGTGCATTATGGTTGGAAAGAAACCATGTGGGAGGACAGTGCAATGGTTATCGGCGAATGCATTGGTTTAGACAAACACACTCATGGATTATTGGGTTTGGTTATATATATATATATATATATATAGTTAAACTTAAATTTAATTGCTACTCTTATTATTAAATTTATTAAATTTTAAAACAAAAAAAAATATTCATTAGCCATCATTGGTTCTTTTTTTTAAAAAAAAATTGATAAAATAAACATATGCCAATAACAAATAAATATAAATATGATGAAAGTAAATACTAATTTTTTTTAAGAACGATCCAAGTATTTATCTCATGAAATAAACATTAATATGTTTAAAATAAATTGTGATGATCATAAACACTTATCATAAAATAAATATTAACATGTTTATTTAGCTTGATCTGATAAACACCTAATCTACGATAATAAAGAGAAATGTCACAAAAATAAATATAAAAATAAATAAAATCTACTAAGTTAAGATGATGGCATGTTCTGCGTCTCAAGAAATAAGGCTCGTGAAGGTTGGACATATAGTGCAAGCGTTGATAGACCATCCTATCTCTATAAATATGCTCATTTCTTAAGATATGTTATATGTTCAATAGTTTCTGTTTATTTGTATAACGTCACAAATGTTCAAAAGTTTTTGTTTATTCGTATAGCATTTTCATTTTTTCACCATCAGTTTAAGCTAACTATTTATTCTAATAGGATAAATATTTATCACCTTTAATGTACTTCCTTCAAGTTTGTCTTTATTCGTCACCCATTTCTATTTATTTCATCAATTTTTTTTAAAAGTAAAAAACAATGACTAAAATATAATTTTCTTGTTTTAAATTTATACAAATCTTATGATGGAGGTAGTGATTAAATTTAGACTTGGCTACAAATGAATGTAGCTAAGTCCATATATATACATACACACACATATATATATATATATAGAGAGAGAGAGAGAAAGAGAGGCGGGATAAACTTGGTTACATTTGAATGTAAAGTTTAAATTCGATTACCTTTTAATTCGCATAGTTCATAAGTCTTAAAGATGAAAAAAGTTAAAAAAATGAGATGACTCTAAGATTTGCACGGATTCAATGATGAAGAAAGTGATTGGATCTTGTACTATATTCAAATGTAACTAAGCCTAAATCTAATCACCCTTTCATCTTTGGATCCATACAGTTCACGGATGCCAAAGATGAACAAAGTGAAAAAATTAGAATAGCTTTGAGATCTGTGTGAATTTAAGGATAGAAAAGATGATCAAATCATATATTTAGCTATATTCGAATATAACCAAATTCAACTCATATATATATATATATATATTCTTCTCAATCTCTTTTTTATACTAAATTAGCGGTTTGTTTATTAGATTATTTTTTGGATGTGATTTTCCTCTTTTGATACTAAGTTCTTACATTTTTAATATTTTCAAAATTACCATATAGACTTTTTTTTTTTTCCTTCGCATGATATGAGATTGGCAAGACAAAATTATTTATTTAAAAGTCATCACGTGCATCACACGTTCCCATGAAGCTTTCTGTGTCCCACATTCCCCATGAAAAGAAGAGCCCACTAACAAAGCACCGTTGACTCTCTAATGCAACTGCTTCAGGGTTTAATTGGTAAATTTTCTGGTGTCAGTAATGGTGTTTTAAGATGAAATGACTTTTAATAAGAGGCCAACTCAATAGGCTTTCTAGCTTTTCCACACACACACACACACAGAGACAGAGACAGAGACAGAGAGAGATCATGATTTTTGTCCACATCACCAAGTTGAGCAATCCATGTCACCATGGTTGACTGGATATATTGGCATATAAATATAAAACCCCAGCTTTGAAGGGCTACCAAATCCACAACCTCCCCTTTCTCCCCCACTTCTCTTACAGCCTCTTTAAAGCCAATCCACTCACATGGAGATCAATGGAAAAGGAAAAAGGAAACCCCAGTCCTTTCCATAGAAATGGAAAAGTGCTCCTAAAGATAGATAGTTTTCTAGGGACATAAACAAATAGAAAACTAGATTTTTCAAGCAATTTTTCCTGCATCCAAACATACCCATTGATTGGCATATAATAGAGTATATTCAAAAGAGCCCACAAAACATGCAGCCTAGAGGATAAAGGATAAAAATAATCCATATTCCGACAGTAAATTCAATATTTTGTAAAACAACATGATTGAAATCAACAGTCAAGTACATACAACTATGCAAGCAAAGAACAGACAAGTTTATATGAAGTCCCAACCAACTGCTTTGACACCGATACCAAGAATCAGCATCTGAAGTAATTGATAAACTGTGAACTGAGGTCAGTATCTAGTCTAGCCTCTAAACCAAAGGGTGAAGTACAATCTCTTGCCACAGCTACCTTGCTCAAGGAATGCAAAAAGTTAAGGACTAACGAGATCAGGTAAGTACCTAGGTTTTGAGCCACTTTGTTGTCATGAATCCTCCCAAGGGGAAAGTGGGAGAATGCATCATTCTACCATGAATTGGCTGCCTGTGGTTCCTTGATGGTCACCATAACCTGCAGATGCTGAAGACAGCTGCTTGTTAGCTGGGATTTTGAACCTAAAGCCTTTCTTTTTATGTTTCCACTTTTTATCGATAACCCTATCATAAGGAAATTTTATCTTGCTCTCTGCTGCTCTATGAGCACCCCACTGGATTTTCGTTCCTTCTCTGTCCCCAGCTTTCATGGTATATTGCCTATCACGATGAGTTAGATTGCTGTCTGCAATATTGCTGCCTCTAGACCTGTGTGCATGTCCCAAATCCTGTCAAAGAAATTAAACTGTATTATTTCCAGGAAGCAAAGTTTTTTCCCCAATGTATTATAGTGCTCAAATTCTATAATACTTAAAAAATAGTCTCACATCGAATGGAAAAGAAAATGGTTAAGTGCTTATAACTCAAGTTCATCTGCTACCAATTAGCTTCCACTTGAGTTTTTAGAGCCACGTGATTTTGACCCGTTAATAAGTTAATTGGACCAGCAGGTGGGCTTGAAGCATTACAGGTTCATTTGATCATCAGTACATAAGCATGGGGATAAATGGTAAATAATTTCAGTGGGAGGATTTTTATATTTTCCTAGTGGCATTGGTCACTCTTCATGCTTGTCAAACTCACATGATTTATTATTATTATTATTATTATTATTATTATATTATTATGTTTGTATTATTATTATTTTTTGTCATGTCTACTCAGTGTTATATTGCCACATAAAACTCGAAACATCTTTCAGATCATTTCCAAAGCTAAAAAGCACTTTTTAAGTATACCAGATCAAAATTGTTGTTTCAGTCAAATTCAGAAGTGTTGCAATAATGTTAGGGATTTGTCTACATACATACTGGATGAAAAAAAAATCAACGAAGAAAATGCAAGATGTTGATGCTAAGACTAAGTAGGTTACCAAAATACTTAACAGAAGCAATAGATAACAGAAAATGCTATATAGAGTTAAATCAAAAGAAAGATGGAGTGCTTATGTCAAAGATAGAGAGAACTAGGAACAAAAAGAGAGAACAAGGATTTATTCATTAAAGTCAATGGAGAGCTTCAAAAGTGAATAGTTACCGATTCTGGTAATCATGCTCTCCATTTAGATTCTTTTTTTTTTAAAAAAATACCTGACAATGACCGCTTGTTACTCTGGTCTCCTTGCGCATGAAGGATGGCCTGCTATTAGTCACCCTATATGAGCTACTTTCATTTTGTTGAGTGGAATGCCAAGGAAAACCAGGTGGCAATTCTGGCGAAATTGGCCTCGTCACATTCTTTGGTGCAGACGTGACCAAAGAACTCTTTCCATCCACTTCTGATCTTGGCTTCCGAAATTCAGGGGGATAAAATACAGCCACAGGACTTGATTTATTTTTGCCAGTACTATGAATTTCTGTAGAATTGCCTTTCTGATGATTATTTGATTGATTGTAAAACCTTACAGAAGTACAAGGAGTCTCAGAAGAAGGTTGTTTTTCCAAATCACAGCTGAGCTTCTTACGTCTCACATGGCAAAAGATTCCCCACAAATACATCTGTGTAACTGGTCCTGAAAACATAATACAATGTTCCAAAGTTATAGTTAGAACCCAAGGTACTGGCAGATTTAGATTCCTACAATCACTGAAGAATATGTTGGAAGTGCATAAAACTTTAACATGCCTATGGAAATTTAGTTTGGAATTTGGATTGTCACGGAAGATGGCATCATTTGAACAAGCATCAGTATAAGGCCATATTAAAAAAAAAAAAAAAAAAGAAACATTATTATACATCAATATGCATAACACTATATTGCATTGAAACAAGCATAATTTTGGTAGAGGAGAATATATAATAAGAGGTAACAAATTTACAGGACAGTAGTAACATACTGATCAGGTTACACAAGAAAGATGCAACAACTTGATTTCACAGCATGGAGGATGACCGGGTATGAATTGTTTATAAATTACAAAGCAGATGCTATCCATCTTTCACAAGTTTTCAAAGATATGACTCCAGTATATAGCATGAAGCCATGGACTAAAGGAAAAATTAAAACAAATAAACTGGAAACTTACTTTTGGAGTCCACAGGCAATTGTTTAGATATATATATCTGTAATTTGACATCACCAATTTGACTTTGCAATGCAAAATCGTGAGAGTTCATACGCTCTAAAAGACGGACATAGTTCTCTTTAGACCTACAACAAAGGAGATGCTATTTTAGAAAAAGAATTCTTTTTCCCCGGCTACATTTGAGTACATTTTTTTTTAAAAAAAAAAAAAAGAAAAATCAGATGAATTGTGACACTTGAAAAATAGATTAAGATGGGGAGGTGATGAAATGGTGATCACAACTAGAGCCATAAGGTCACCACAGAGACAACATTTGCAGCAATCCTTCCAATCCAACAGATTGTTAATCTATATATGTTAAATCAGAACAGAGTAGCAGGCAAACCCTGGAATTTCAGAAGGGAGAAAGTATAATCCAACATCCTCGTAGGTGGGTGGATCCAATTGAAAGATCCATGGCCAAACACATGCACGAGGAATGACATTGAACTTCAATAATTTGGGAATTCGTTTTGATACTTCATAAGCTTTATATGACACTTGGCAAGAGAAATGAGCTTCAATTCCACAACATACATTGAAATCTTCATAAAAAACGTCAAAAGTCCCCCTACAACAAAGAGTTACAATGATCAGTACATTGTGTATTATATCAGCAATGAATGGAAGAGAAAATAAAGCTGCATGCATATGCTTTTGCTCTATAGTGTTATAGGAAACATGGCATCACTTTTGGATTGACCAGGATGCTGGTGCATGGGTTCAAGTGAAACCACGCATCAATTCCAAAACACATCATACGAAATTAAAAAGAACTTAAATGGGAGAAATGTTAATGAGGAATAGGCAAGCAATGCTCAGTAATGCATTAATAAAGTGACACCAATGATGATGTTCACAGCAGTGGTATCGTCATGACTGTAAATAAACCACATTACAACAATACAAGAGAATGAAGCATACATCTGATACTAAATGCATCCAAAAATAAAACAAAAAATATAACCAACATACTCTGATCTCCTCTTTTTTTTGAGGATTTTAAAAAATTCAACGAAGAACGCACTCGAAACCATGACCAGCAATATGACTTAACCACCAAGTCACTGGTTAAGGTACTACACTCTGCTAAACTAACACTAATATTGCATATTTTAGAATGTAAAAAATCTGGATTGAGTCAGCATTGTCCTTCTTAAATTGCATCGTTTACTGTTTCAGCTTTTACCACTTTCACAAAATTACTTTCCATCACCAGGAGAATATATACATGAGTGTTCCAAATCCAACTCTCATACATATTTCATTTAGTTATTTAAAAACTTATTCCACAGATTGGCCTTTTTTTATTGCATAATTCTTTTCATCCCATCTCACCACATTGGAATTGAAAAGAAAAATAGTAGATACCCTAAAAGCTGCATTTGGTGGGACAGAAAACTTTGGGATGGTCGTTCCTAGCCTTAGCTATCACTCCAAGATTCCTTTTTCCCTAAGTTAAGAATAGATTGTTGTTTAGCTGGGAACTGGTAGAAATAACTGACAAGTAGGAAAAGATGGAGTAAAGGTGTGAGAGAGAAGTAATAATTCTTCTCACTTTTCGTTGGGTTAAAATCCCTTCATCCCCCAACAATAACCTTCGTGTTAAGATGATATGCAGCACTGGCTAGGCTAATCTTATACCACCAACCCCGAGCCCCCCTCCCCATGCAAAAAGTAAAGCTGTTTGGCGAGATCGCAAGAAAGAAAGAAACCTTACTCCAGGGTTATCCTGCAACCAAATATGCCCCCAAAGGTTGCATTTGGCTCAGAAATAAATCAGAAGTCAGCCTTTTATAGGACTTATGCATGCTAAATGGGTTTAAGAAGAAGTAATCAGGGAGGAAGATCTATTGCAACCAAACCTGCCTATTCCTGGAATAAGTACTCCAAGGTAAGGTTGGAAATTGGAATTACCTTATTCCCATTGTACAACCAAAAGGAAGAATTACCTTAGCTAAAGAGGAATGACAATACCTATTTCAGTTTCTTATACTCAAAACTCTACCTATGTACAAAACATATGTTAACTCTGCCAATGCTTTGCACATGGTCAGTCCCAAGCTTGAATAAAGTAGGGTTGCATTAGATTGATAGACAGCAGTAATCTATAATCACATCTTATAAACATGAAGCTATTAGAGAAAATTATTAGGGCGTTCTTTACTTGAGACGCACTACATCTGACCCCAAATAAAAGAGGATGGTATGTACATTGATAGCAAGGGCAGAGCCATTATAGATTGGTGGGCTATAGGAATAGTTACTGGTACTGAAGAGTTTTTTTATTTCTTTAAAGCCAGCAACCATCTCACCCCCCTCCCCCTAATAGTTCAACTACTATAATATGTAAAAGAAATGATATGATAAAGTCAGGTATTTAGTTCTTTTTTACTTTATTTTATTGTAAATAGAAATACATTTATGTCAAATTTTATATCTTTTTTGCACTCTAAATGTCTTAATAAAGATATTAGAAGTTTTCTTTTGAGTTTTCTTTTGAGATTTTTTTTTTCATTTCTTTCATTTTTTTTTTTTGATACCTACATTATTACATAAGCCAAAAAATTATAGTATAACTTGGGCCCCCAAGAAAAAATTTCTGGCTTCGCCATTGGTTGATAGTAAACATAAAACTATATGTCCGGCCCATAGATTCATATTTTCTTATAGAAACGATACCTCGACAATTAGAACACCCCTCATCCCATTGGAACTTAAAATCTTGGATGAATCCAAAGTCAAGGTTCATTGTTAATTGAAATTATATAGTACATTAGAATCTAAAAATTTTAGAGTAAGCAAAACCAAGATAAAATAAAAAGAATGCAATTTTAGTAGAATTAGAAACAAAAAGAAGGGTAGAATAAACATTAAGGAACACAAAGTTCCTAGATTTCAATATTTAGAATCAATTGTTAATAAGAAAAGATTGAGAAGGCTATTGTTCATAAATTTAAAGCAGGTTAGATAAAATAAGGAAATACAACTTAAGTATTATATGATTATAGGATACCTGCTAGTTTGAAGAAAAAAATTATCATACGATAATAAGATCTAAGGTCTATCGTACCAACTCGTACCAGTAAGATGCCAATATAGTTCCAAGTTTTGAAGGTATAAATTAAACCAGTCTGAATTGAGATGAATCATTTTATACTATCTGATACCTATCCATACTACCCAGTACCAAATGGTATTATGGTTAAGAGAGAAAAGAATAAACATCCTATCTAGGTAAAGGATGCGTATTGTGTCGTACCGACCCATGCCATACCAAATCGGTAATGTACTGATACAGATCTCGTACTAATTTTGCAAACCTTGATAAAACTAGCAATGCTTTCTGATACAGAATGTTAGACAGTTGAAAAAAATATGTAAACAAGATAAGCATAGCTGAAATGAAAATATTGAAATAGATGTATCGTAATCTAAAACAGTATAGAATAAAAAATGAAATCATTCGTACAAAGATAGAAGTAGTATCAATTGATGACAAATTGAGAGAAAAATAATTTAAATGGTTTGCACTAGTATGTTTCATACATCTAGAAAGAAAGAAAAAAAAAAGTAGACTGAAAATTACATAAAAAAGTAACAAAGAAAAACATTATATCATTGTATCTTATAAAAGGTATGGCCCTAAATCAAGTGAAATGGAGAAAAAGGATTCATGAAGCTAACCCAACTAATTTGGGATTAAGGTTGCTCTTGTTGTTATATTACACTTTCCTATTCTAATACCAAATGAAGCTAAAGATAACAATATGCAACAACTCTTAAATCACAAGACTCATAAATTTTAGGGATAAAAAACAAAACCGAAGAAAAACTATTGCCGAACATTATTTAATCTGCCAAAAATCATATCTACACTAGATGGAATTCAACTGGGAAAAAAAAGTATTCAACTGCTTGATTTATTCTGGTTCTTACATACATTGCAGCTAAAAGGCTATAGCAATCTACCAATGAGTCCAGCGAGCATATGAGTGCAA
Source organism: Metroxylon sagu (assembly GCA_017589505.3). NCBI lineage: Eukaryota > Viridiplantae > Streptophyta > Magnoliopsida > Arecales > Arecaceae > Metroxylon > Metroxylon sagu. The sequence continues at coordinate 56,463 of JACVBY030000437.1, read as the reverse complement.
AAAATGTTGAAGCAGTAATTAATAATAAAGAAAAAATTGCTGATGACAAGACCAAGTCTAATGATGCATATCCAAGACCATCAATTGAAGCACAAAACTCCTCCCAGGAGCCATATAACTAACATTGCAAGTGTTGGAGTGAATGTGAATATGCAATCATCCACTAAGGCAAAATAAATTAAAATTCAGTTAATATATACCACCTGTCACATAAACTGTATTCAATAAATAAATACACTATATAACAGCAACCATGTATACGATATTACCATATAACATTACAGATATATGTTTAACAAGAACATAATTGATGGACAAATTCATTACATGATAAACTGATTATGGTTCTTAAAAGTTAAGACAACCATGAATTTTAGACACAAGTTCAAAAGTTCGTTTACTTTTTTCATTTATTTAATACTCTCATAGGTAAAGATGGATTACTTACTTCCAACAGATATCTGGAACATGCTGGTCTGCAAACTTCATATCTGGACTAATCAGCAATGTCAGTGACCGATCCATATCTTTATAACAATGTCTATTTACCTGAGGATCAGAACAAATAACCATGCCTGCAAAAAGCATCATTAATTGTGAAACTTTTCATAATAGACTTTCAAGTGGCACCTCAGCATTGCCAGTTCTTTTTTTTTTTTTTTTTTTTTTTTGAAAATCAAGAACATATTCTTGCCTGAACCACCACCAGGAATAAGGTTTTCAGCAATCTCATTATGTGAGCCACCAATTACAGTATCAGGTACAGAAGTTTCAACAGGCTCAACATTTGAAGCACAAAATTGTCCTGAAAGACAACATTGAAAGAAGATAGGAAAAAATAAGAACAGTTACTGCTAATATATCAGAAGTGGACATGTGGACCCATCTAAAATTTTGCTTAGAATTCATGTAATATCATGTACCATAAATGCCATGATCTAACTGCATGAGTCTGATGTGCTTTGAGGAAGATTCAGGTACTCCAGCATTAGCACATACTTCTACAGGCCTTTCTACGGGAGCAGCTGCAGTAGCCCCTTTATCTATGGATGGAAAAGCAAGGGAAAAAAAGAAGCAAAGATATGGCATACAAAGATCAGCAACCTTCAAGATGTACCAGATACTAATAGGAATCAATTAACATTTGGATATGTTAGCAAATACATACCTAGAGAACTATCTGTCACCTGTTCATCATTAGCAAACAGGGACACAGCAACAGATTTACAATTTGTTCCCTCAGCAGGTCCCTCCGTAGTATCTTTGATGCAAAATTCTTGAGAAGCCTCATCTCCTGGTTTAAAAATTCAAGCAGAAGCACAAACTATATAAATAAGATAAAACCATCTGTGAACATGTACAGCAAAATGGTCAAAATTTAGCCACCTTCAAAGTGGTCACAAATCCACCTGAAGATATATTCTTTTGCATCTTACCTTTCTTACCATCCATAACATGTTTCCTTGTCATAACATAGTTTGAGGAAGAAAGGTTTACACTGGTGTCAACGGTTCCCTTGCTTGCTTGAGTCACAGTCTTTGGAGTGTTTGAACCTATTACTCTAGATATATTGGGAGTTGTACATTTTGAGGCAGAAGGCGGTGTTATATCCTCAGCAGACTGATGTGATGACATGTGCCAGTTTTGCCATCTATCATATGCCATTGTTTTTGTTCCAGATTTCATCACGGCAGGCCGATTTCTTTTTGTGTCATATACTTTTGCTTTGGTATTAGATATCAGTGAGGCATGAAAGCATTCTTTTGTATTGCACGCCCTTGATTTTGATACAGTACCAAGCAAGGCAGCTTCCCTGTCAGAAATAAACTTTACTTTTGCCGTCTCTGCTGTCTTAAAAGTACCATGACAAAATTGCTTTTCTTTGCCAGACAATCGGTGTTTATCATAATTAATTTTAGAATTTCTGCTCTCAACCAATGATAACTGTTTTCCCCACTGAGTATTAGCTTTCACAGCATCAGAACAACCATCTTGTGTGATCTTTTGATTGGTAAATGTTGCCTTCATCATGGCATCTGACTGAAGACTTGCTAAACATTCCTCACACCGCCATAAACCTTCAACAGGTTCAAGTTGTGGTCGCATACAATAGCTGGACATAGAAAACCAATCTTTTAGACAATATTAAAAACTGAAATGATGATTGTTGATGCAAATTTAGTCATGAAAGGAAATGGATGCCAATGGGTTTCTTGAAAGTGCAATCGAGATGTGCCTGAATTGGTCATTTGTTTGCCAGACCAATGAATCCAATGGAGTGACTCACATGACCCATAAACAGAAACAAGTTCTAGCCAACTTGGCCAAGTAAACTAAATTCACGGGTATAGCAACTTCCATGTATTGCAATCAAGCAAATTAGATGCTCCTAAATGGCAGTATTAAGCTGTACAGTTCAAGTGAAAGGGGTGTTGTTAAACAAGGATGTAGAGACCAGACATCCGCTTTTCTAAATAGAGCACTTATTTTATTTAGCAAGTCTGATTAGCATTGATGTTCTAAACAACAGGTTTATATTCATAAATTCTATGGGTAACAGAAAATGATAATGGGACTGCTAATTCATGAAATACATCAATTATCACATATCAGATCGAGGAAACACTGAAGCCTATGAAATTTTTTACTAGAGCAGCAGCCGTCCAACAGGCAGTTCCCTCATTTTATTGTTGACCCATATGAACTACATAGTGACAGAGACAACTCGATTTTTAAAAATCAGCATAAAGAAAGATTTGCAGGACTCTGACTGGAATTAAACAGAAAATAAATTTATATCAAACAGAATGCTCTCTATACAGTAACAAGAAAATATTTGGAGGATTATAAAGGAAGCATACATATGCTCCGAAGCTTTCTTGCACATGCAACAAGTAAAAATATTTTCAGCAAAGCCTGTGTCACCACATAGATCACAAACTTTATCCTGCAGGACAAAACAATGTCAGTGCTAGATTAGTAACCAGAACCACAAATAAACATCAGATATTGCAACAAAAGAAATGCATATATAAAACAATCTTCAATAGTGAAACGAATGATGTCACTAAACCATGCAAACAAAAGGCTTACGTCAATTTATACAAGTTCTACAAATAAATATAAGGACCTATCCATCTTTATTGAGAACGAGATTGTTTGAATATTTTGACAAAAATAATTCACTATCAGAAGAAAGGAATTCTAAATTTAGTCTAATAGCTAACATTCTTTAATTTGTACCATATACAGCTATACATAATTAACATCTTATTACATTTATTTGGAAAAATTGCATCTAGCCAGAAGTATCTGAGAGCACATAATTCATATTATGCTAGATATTAATCCAGCATAGACTGCAAAGCAAGGTTTCAAATCCCAGTCTTGGACCAAGTATAAACACAGGCATGTTGGGATAGTATTGTACCGATACTCGGGACAGACTGGCTACTTCATAATTCACTAGGATGCCATATTTCTGTATTTTATTCTTATTTTCCCATGCTTGTTGTTTCTAATGGTTCTTTAAAGAAATTTTAGGGTTTGTTCATAATGAAGAATTAGGAGAGGTTTCTAAGCCCATGATTGGGTTTACAATATCAGTCAGCAACAATGGTGGCACAAGTTGCACGATAGAAGATGAATCTAAGATGTATCTTTCTCCCTTATTCCCCTTTTTATCCCTTCTCTTTCCTCTTCTCACACATGAAGCAAAAAATCCAAGAAAATAGGCCCAGGCACCTTCTTGTGAAGCATCCTATTTGGTTACATTTGGTCGCAGACACCATCCCAAATATTCCCCTTTTTCTTTAATGTACCAGTAAAAAATCTCAAGGTGATGCCATTGAGTTAAGCTTTATTTTGTGATGAGATCCTAAACAAACCCATTCACTTCAGTTATTATTGATAGAACATAACCACACAAACGAAAAACAAACAAAGAACATTACTGCATGAACCATGAGTGGTGAGCAAAACCCTCTAAAATCTCTGCAACCAAGATCAACAACTTCATCCACAGTTGCAAAATACAAAAGGCTAGCAAACTATCATTAGGAAAAAATAGAGTCATCATAAAATCCCATCTCACTTCAAGAACCAAAAGGAATATATATATATATATAACACTGATGCACCAATAATTATTTTTTTTCAAACAAAAAAAAAAAAAAAGATTGGCAAGCAAAACCCACTCCAGTTCAGCAAACAAATTCGCACACCAATGGAGGAAGAAAATAATGCCACCAAATAGAGATAACGTGGAAATGTTACGCTCAAGCGAACAAAAGCATACATAAAACAACTAAAAATACATTTAAAAAAAAAAAAAAAAAAAACACACACACACACACAAGAAAGAGAACTAAGAAGAGAACAAAGGTCGCATCTTTACCATCTCGGACCTCTCTGAAGTCCAAACGTCGATGGAGGAGAAGGAAGAGGGGAAGATCCCTGGGGCTTTTAAGATGTTTTCTTAGGGTTTTGTTGGGGTTTCCCATGGGCCAGAGTCGGCATTATTGGGGGCGATTTCCCGAAATCGTGGCAGCTTAGCCGCCAAAGGAAAGGAAGACCGATGGCTCTGCAAATCTCCCGTTCCGGAAAGCGTTGTTTCCAAGAACGGCAATCCCAGGCGACGGATGGCGTACAGATTGAATGATTTAGAGAATACATTGGCTTTCAAATTTGAAAAATACTAAAATGAGCACCACCCGGCCATAACCATGGTAGAAACCTCCTGCAGGGTTACACGCATGCATACAGACGTACATACGTCCGTACGTAAATATACATGTACAAATACGTATGGACGGATGTATGCCATATGCTTATAATTCAAATCCACTTTAACTTCTACTCAAGTTTGTGAACGACGTTATTTCAGCCCGTTAAAAGTTAATTAAGCTAGCGAATGAGTTTGGGGCATTATAAATGGTATCAGAGTCGATCCAAGTGTGCGGAAGTTGATGAACACGAGGAAAGGGCTATCCATAGGACGGTGGTAGAGTCCCGCCAATGGATCGATTCGCAATAAATTCTGACTAGCTTGTGGCGTGCGACAAGGACATCGCATTATAAGGTGAGAAGATTATGATATCCCAAATTTAGTCCCATGTTGAATGGTAGAGAAATGTGCTTTGTGCTTATAATTCAAGTCCACGTATTACTCATTAACTTTCAATTGAGTTTTTGGGTCACATGATTTCGTTCCGAGCTAGCGAGTGAGCTTGGAGCGTTACAGGGTACGTTGAAATTCAAATATTACAGTTTTAAAATATATATCGAGATTGCAAAAGAAAGTTTTTTTTTTCCTTTATGTCTTGATTGAGATAATTAAAGATGTTGGTCCACATAATCTTATTCATTTACTAGGATGAATGGATGGTTGATAATTATAGTGGATTAATGCATGAAAGTGATATGGCATGGTGCTTCTTATGGGTATGTAAGAAGTTAGTAGAATCCATGCACACCACATCGAAATTCTCCATGTAATCCTTTTAGGATGAATAGATGGTTGATAAATGTCTTAGGTTTTAAAAATATTATAGTGGATTAATGCATGGAAATGGCATGACATGGTGCTTCTTCTTGTAGGGTACCCAAGAACTAGTAAAGCCTATAAGCATCATATCAAAAATCCTTAAAAGCAAAGAAATTAATATTGTTTCTATACACACATGTATATTGAAATTCTAATGTAGTTTGAAAATATGTATTGAGATTGCAAAAAAAAAAAAAAAAGTTTCTTTTAAATTTTTTTTTCTTTTCTGTCTTGAGATAAACCAAGAATGGGGGGTTGATAAATGTCTCGGCTTTTAAAAATATTAAAATGGATTAATGCATGAAAATTATGTGACATGGTGCTTCTTGTAGGGTACTTGGGGTTTTCCTTTTGCATGAACTAGTAAAGCCTATGCACACCACATCAAAATCCTCCACTTAATATTATTCATTCACTGGAATAAATGGATGGTTGATAAATATCTTGGCTTTTAAAAATATTGTAGCGAGTTAATGCATGGAAATAACATGACATGGTGCTTCATGTGGGTACCTGAGAACTTCCTTTTGCATGAAGTAGTAAAGCCCATGTACACCACATCAAAATCATTAAAATCAAAGAAACTAATATTGCAAATTAAGTTGCTTAGCTGGATAGATGTAAGTGTAAATTGGCAAAGTTCATAAAAATATATACTATATTAAAAAGAAATTTCTAAATTTTGGCATGCCCTATTGTAGATTTTGATTGTCATAATTTTAGTAAAAAAAAAAAGCTTTAATAAATCCCCAAATCCTTATAATTAGAGAAATAACATCTTAAAATATATATTATTTGAAAAAAATAAAAAAAAATCTCTCTCTGATTCCTTAATCTCATATTTGTACCTTGTTAAACTCTCTAACTTGATTCCTCTTCTTTTCCTTCTCCTTTTCTTGCTTGCTCATCACACCCACTTTTTATAGATTTCAGTTATTATCTTCAAACTTGGACTCTTTGTCCCTCCTTTACCTTCATCTTATCCTCTTTCTTTACCCTATTCTTATCTCTTTTCATAAAAAATTTATACTATTTTATTTTCATAGTTATCTTTATTTTTTTATATTTATTATAACCATGATCATCTCGACTTTTCTCAGCTATTTAGGATTAGCTTTATGGCTCTTCATTCATCAAGTATTTATATTTAAGGCTACCTTTTATATTGTTCCAAGTTCTTTTTATATCCTTTTCTCACAACTTTTATCTATGTTTATAGATTTTCCAATCCTTCTCTTAGTACCTTTAATGAAAGTCAAAGTACCTCTTTTTATTGGAGCTTCATCTTCGTTATAGGTGCAATTACTATCTCAATCAATGTCTCATTACTTTGTCTTCATATTTGTACAATTCTTATGACTCATCTAATATGTATGTTCATTTATTATTCTATCCTTTCTATTTTTACCATACTTCATTTAATAGATATTGTCATTAATGTTTCGTTCAACCTATTTTTACTTATTTTAATTGGTAATATATATTTATTTTTATTTTTACTAAAATTTACATTCTATATATTCTATCTTTATTCTAGTAATATTTAAGCCCTTATCCTTTAAAGCTTTTCTCTATAAGTCTAATTAAGTATTTAATTGAGTCCCTTTTTTAATTAGTCAATACTATATCAAATACAAATAATATGTATTATGGTGCATCTTCCTAAAATTTAGTAGTAAGTTCCTTAATAAAAAGATATGGATTAGTTTTAATACTTGATGTAGATCCATAAAAACTAGAATTACACTTGACGTATCATTACAGCTCCTATCAATTGTCAATACCCCACCATATATATTCTCAATTATTTTGATATTATATATATATATATATACTTTTCTTCATAAAGCCCAATAAATTATCTTTCTTAGTACCATATTGCAAGCCTTCCTTAAGTTAATAAATCACATAACTAGATTTTTTTCTTGTTCTCTATACTTTTCTATCAATTATCCAAGTAAAAAGATAACCTTTATTGTTTATTTTTAGGCTTACATCCAAAAAAATTATTTGAAATAGATTTTTTTATAAAAAAATTATCAATTATCCTCTCTTATAATTATCTTTATCTCCTATTTTTCTTCATCTTATACTAACATCAAAGGAATTCCTTGAGGAGTTCTAAACAAGGTAAAAGAGAAAATGACAAATTCAAAAATTTTGCTTAGAAGGGCTATTTATGTGTAAGTGGGTGAGGATTAGATTAAGGGACACATTTGAAATTTCTAAAGAATTCCTAAGATAATAAAGTCAATAAAGTGCCACCAATTTTAAAGTGATAATGTGAAAAGACATCGTCTTGGATCATGCTCTTAGATGGCTATGATTAGCTTTAGTCTGAAGATAAAGTTTGCATACAAATTAGATGCATTTATTATATAACTGAGTCACAATTAGTGGTCCTAAAACTAAGTGTATTTGGAAAGTGAAGTAGGTAGTTTAACTAATGAGCCTATTGATAGATCATTTTGAAGAGGTTATTGATTTAATTTGTAGTTGACTTTTTGATCCGATAGGAAAAAGAAAGAAATTCTTTCAACCCAATCAACTCGAATCTCTTAAAAGAAAATTTGCAAAAAATAAAAAACTTGCAAAAATATGGTCTAAGTCTTCTTTTCTTTCTTTAATTTTTCATGATCTATAAATTATGGCATATATCACAAGATGAAAAGTAGAATTTAGGGTATGTTTAGTTCGCAGTATGGTTATGGAGGAATGGAAATGAAAACCCTTCATTCCTATTTCATATGTTTGGTTCATAAAATCTTCATTCCCATTATCATTCCATCCAAAATGGCAAACTTACATTTTGAGGAATTGATATTCCTTCAAACTTTCTGGAAATTATTCCCATTCCTACATGGATTCCTATTCTCTAAAGTCCGCTTTTAGTGAAGGTATGTAAGGCATCACCTTTCTTCTCTTTCTCCTATTTCTCTCTTTACCATGAATAATAAACCACACCATCACTACCGCTACTAGTGGTGCTACCACTAAGGGTGGGCATGGGTCAAGTGGTTCGGGCTAACCCAAGTCTAGCTTGAAAAATTTTAGGACCTGAGCCTAATTTTTCAGGTCTACTAAAAATTTTGGATTGAGCCTGGGCTTAAAAAAATTAGGCCTGCCTCAGCCCACAAATATATATATATATATATATATATATATTCATAAATATATACTATATATTATATTAACAAATATATTTTATATATATTTATATCGTTTGATGGAAAATAAATTTTTAATGGGATAAAAAGCCCACATTCTAACTATCCCAACTACCAAATAATTTCATCATATAATACATATATATACATTTTATAGAAGTGCAGTTGGGTTGGATCGGGCCCTAAGAAATTCCCATCGGGCTGAGCCTAGGTTGACTATACTTAGCCAAGACCATGCTGCAGCTAAAGGGCCAGTGGAGACAATCTGGAATGTCTACACCACGTACAATCTTTTCTATTTACACTGAATATATGTTAATTTTTATTTCTTTTGTTGTGCGAACCAAACAACAACAATGAGTATCATAATGCCATTTTCATTCTAATTTTTACACAACCCAAATGTGGGTATGGGGATTACAATAGAATTTTTATTCATTCGGAAATAGAATTCAATTCCCATTTTGCCCCATACCTACGGACCAAACCTACCCTTATACCTTTTTCTTTCATTCCCACTATTGAGATTCTAGTTTATAGGTAATAGAGTCTATGCATTTTATTTGACTCCTATTTTTTTCTTCAATTCTCTTTACTTTCAAATGATGATATGCTCTCTATTTATATCAGTGAAGTCTTTATTTGATTAGGACTCTTCTTCTAACTAAAAAAATGATACAAATTCTTTATTATATTATAGAGGTCTACTCTTTATTTAAGTTAAAATTTTCTCGTAGCTAGAACAGGATTAAACTTCTTTCTTTTAATACTAATAAAGTCCAATCTAAATCGAATTAAATTCTTTTCTAATTAAAAAAGATACAAACTATGAAAATAATAAAAATTTTTGTAAAAGATTTAAATTGTATAGAAATCAAATCTTAACTCCTATACCAAATTTATCTTTAATTACTTTGCTATTTTTTTATAGATTAGAAGTTATATATTTTCAAAATTTTGGCATTTGATTAGGTCTTGGATATGGCTAATTTTGCTTTCAAACCCTATCCAGTCTTTTTCTAATCACTAGAGTGGTCCACATTGAGTGTGGTAATCCTCTTGGATTATTTAAATGGGTTATGGTGTTAAGGGGACTTGATCAAATTGGGCTTACTTCGACTCCATTTGACTGAGTCAAAGCTAGTCAAACTACATCCAAGAGGAGAAATCAAGCTGAAATTGGCTAACTAAAGGTGAAATAAATATAAATGAAGTTTTAAAAAGGATTGAATTAGGTTAAGATATATATGATGTAAGCAAGAATTAGACTAGGATAAAATAAATTGCGAAAATAGGGTTTAATTGAGTGTAGATGATTTATCACTTGAGAAAGGAAAATTGAAGTAAGGGCACCAATAGTATCTATAAACTATTAAAGTTTAGCGATAAATTTAACATCTTATATGAATAAAAATTGCACAGAAATATTTTAATATGCAGATTTTTAGCAGAAAATGAAATTCTTTCCCTAAAACATAACCTCTAGTTTTATAAAAGGTCTTTCCCCCTTGAATAGTAAATTAGAACAATACATAAATCTAAAAATAATATATCAAAAGATGGCTTATATACTATTTCCCAATTATCAACTATCTATCAATCATTGACATAATAAATAATAACATATTCAAACTTTGAAATGAGAAATTAGTACATGAATTTTTTGTTGTTTTTAAGGTAAGAAATGAAGAAGAAATTTAGTTGCAAAAAATCTCTTGATTACCTAGCTAGCAAGCCCTAGGTCTATTTTATTAGTCCTACAAGGGGAGAGAGTAGGAATGACTAGGAAGAGGTGGTGATTTAGGTATAGAGAAGAAAGATAGAGTATATATTCATACTATGACTAATTATTTATAATCATTGTCTCATAGAATATTATAAACAATAATAGACAAAGGAAAAAAAATAAATTTATAATTATTTATCGTAGCCATTATCAAACTAAATTATGTTAGAAAGAAATAATTGTATTAAGTAGAAATCAATGGATACATATATATAACATTCCAAAAAAATTTAAAAAACTTATATGAAGCATGCAAACAATAAAATAAAATAATAAAAAAATAATAACTAGCACTGATATACATTCTGTAATACTCTAATAGAAATAAAATTGTGATATGGTACAATTTTAAGGTCCCACACTTTCATAGAAACAAAGAAATATGGCTAAAAAATAATATACAATATTAACAAAAATAAACAGAGTAAATAAAGAACTAATAATAAAAGATAACATGCTATTAGGAAGAAGAAAAAGCAAACATAAAAGAAGACCAACACCTTGATACCCAAATTGATTTAAAGAGATTCTCTATATTATAAAGAAATAGATCTAAAAGAATGAATAACCTATATACTTACATTTGAATAGGTTTAAAAATATCGTTTAAAGTTCTCCAAAATTATTACATCTATAGATAGCAATTTAAGAAAGAAGATAACATTTTAGGTGGAATGCAAATTGATCTAAAAATATTGTTTAACATTATCATCAAGTATTAGTTAACATAAATGGCAATTAAGAGATAAGATAACATTTCAAATGATATGATGGCACAATCTAGAAAAATGTTAAAAACTAAATTTCTATCCTTATATTCTCTTCATTGTATGGATTTATTGTACGATACATACTGTATGGTAAAAAGAATCAACGGCCTATTGATCTATTTAAACTTTGATTATACTAAACATCAAATTATTAAGTCTAGTAGGAGATAGGAACCAAACTTTTAAAAATTCACCTTGTCCAAATTCTATGGCATTATCATTATTCACTCTTAAAGTAAATGTTAAATTCTATGGCATCATCATTCTTCACTCTTAAAGTAAATGCTTGATTGCAACTCTAAAACTCTTTTCTCTATCCAACTGATCTAAAGCAAGTATAACTTTTTTGAGTCTGGAGCCACCAAAGCCGGCAAGAAAATCAATGATCAACATATTTTTTCTAAGAAAACAGATAAAAAAATAAATAAATTACTAATTTGAGAGAGATCAAATGAGAAAGGGAGAAAGATGACTATTTGGAGGGCTAATTATCTTCGTTCACTACTTACTAGTGATGCTAAAGCTATTAAGAGACAACGATAAACTTGGGCCCCCTTGTCAGCATCTTTAATAGTCGTCAAACTAATATTTAGCTGACTCTTGCCACTTCATGACCTTTATTGCAATTGATCTTAGGATGGAGATCCTAATCCTCACCAAATTTCACTTAAGATAAGGTAGATTTAATCTAAAAAGAGTTAGCAAAGGTGCTCATCATCAAGCTTCAAAGAGCAACAAGAAGTGAGGGAGATGTGAAGGGAGTTAGAGGCACTCAAACTATGATATAATAAAATAAAAAGGGAGAGATGAGGGAGAAAGGGAGAGAGAAAGGTGCTCAGGTCTGAGAGAGGAAGAAAATGAGAAAAAGAGATAAGAGAAGTTGCAGCACTAAAACTGTGATACCGAAAGCACGACAAAGGAGACGACAATTGGGTTAGGGCATGAATAGTAAAGTGGGAGCAAGAGAAAATTCTATTTAGCCGCTAAAGTGTCTTCTTCCAAATATAAATGCCATTACCATATTTGTTATCAATAGAAGTTGAAACAAAGATTATCAGAATGATAAGAGAATTTGTAAATACACGAGTTCGTATCATGTTTTTAATGCCTCATGAGTTCCTTGGGTATCACCTGCATTTGTTAGAGTGGAGGCAAAAATAGATTCTTAAGGGGAAAAAAAGGGAAAAAAAGTGAACAACAAAGATTAGAGGTTGAAGAGCAAAATGAATGTAAAGGTAGAGAGACAAATAAATAATAACATATCCTTGATAGCTTAACACTTCTTTTGAACCTAAGCATTCTAAGGTTCTATAAAAATACAAAAGAATATAGAATGAGCCATGACTTAATAAGAATCTCGTACCCACACACCCACATGTAATATGATTCATTATAAATATCCAACATATAATAAACATGAGTGAAAATGATTGTTAAACATGCATGCATAAACATAATCATAATTATTTAACAAGTAATAATAAGTTCACGCATATACAAATGCGGACACACATATACACACATAATGTCCAACAAAGAATAACATTATCAACATCATATTCTGACATCTCAATATTCTTCTTCTAAAGTAATGCATAATCAATGTGATCAGAAGAGTAACAAAAAGGCGCAATCATCTTATTATGTTTATTCCAAGTTATATAATATCCATATTATGCATCAACTAAATGTCAAGCTTACTAAATTAGTCACAAACCAACATCAACTTTTTAGATAAATATATAATATCATCAAATTAATTTGATCAAGCTTTGGATTAATAACAATCATGCTTTAGTCCATGGTCAGTAATCACAATACCATATTCCTATGGCAAGGCTTTCCATAATACTATGCTCCTATCCATTGTTGGCTACCCATAATACCATATTCTTGCACGTGATGAGGCAATCTATGATACTACATTCCTACTCATATCAAAGTTACCCATAACATCACATTTCTACCATAGCAAGGCTATCCATAATACCATATTTGTACTTGTGTTGAGGCTACTCACATTACCACGTCCTTACCCATGGCAAGGCTACCCACAATCTAGCATTCGTGTCCATAACGAGGCTACCCACAAATACCATGTTCCTACCCATGATGAGGGTTTTCTTAATACATGGCTAGTCCAATAATCTATTCAATAATTCATGCGAACTCAATTATATTATGTTATATAATGCTGGTCATTTATATATACACAATATTCATCACATATACTATGCCATGCAATATTAGTTAATATAATAGTGCATTTAATTTCTATTACTCATACAAATACTTTCACTTAGAAACATGCAAAGCAATTCTTATCTTCTTATTGGATAAGCATTAGGCTAGTAATGGCCACTCTTCTGCTTATGGTGGCAATCATAACACACGACTAGCCCCATTATCTACAATCATCCATACCTTTATAAATTTGAATTATTAATGAATTAATTTTTATTTTATAAATAATTGAGCTTGTGTTCTAAAGTACTATGGCACAACAATCAGCATTATATATCATGAAATGTCCAAAACATGCACAAACACACTAGAATGCATAAACAAACTTGTTTTTAACATTACTCTTTTCATTCAAGATTAATATAATATCAACAGAGTATGTTCATCAAGAAAAATATATTGACATCACCATTCATGCACATAAATATGCAAAGATATTCTTAAATTGATCATAAGTGAAACCTACTCTGCCCATCAATTCTGATCCTGAATCGAACCTACCAATTCTAATTATGTTTAGCAATAATAACAGCAAAGTTTTCAATTTGACTTAAAACCTTGATCCTAAGCTTAAATTTATATTGTTTTGGACTATACTAGTCTTTGCATCATTATTTTCAAAATAAATTATAACTGTCTTATCTTGATTCGAAGGTTGGGGAGAAAGAGACTTAGGCTCAGCTTCTCTTTGCTTTGACTGCTATCAACCTACATCAATAATATCAGTCCAAGATTAAAATAATAATTTTTATTAATTAAGAGTTGAGGTTCAGGTCCAAAGTTCAAAGTCCACGACCTTAGGGTCAAGGATTTGAGTCTAGAGTTCAAGGCATGCATGAGAGAGAGAGAGTCGAGATGACCCTTGATTGGGTCAACATCTAAATAGAGAAAGCAAGAAGAGGCCTCCAAAGATTGGGGGGCTAATCAATAGAGTAGAGGGGATCCTCACCTTGTGGGGCTCTTGATGGTTAAGGTCTTAGCCATAGGGCTAAGCTAATGGCAACGTCCAACAAGGGCCCTGTTATAGAAAATAAGGGATCTTCCCTTATTCTCGAGCACAAAGCTAGCCAATAGTTGGCCGGACCAATGACTAACCCAGATGAGCTAGGGAGGGACCTCAATAGTTTAATTGGCCATGGGTTCTTCTTCAATGGGACAATAATGAGGCGGGCAAGGGAATCCCTACCACAAACATAAGCGGGGCCTTCCCCGCTATCATAGATGACCCATGGTCATCGTCACCAAAAGAGGGAGAGGGTAGGTTAAAAAAAAGAGGTTAGAAGGATCCCCCTATGGTTGAGTGGCGCCACAGCATCACCCCTCCCATGACAGCTCAATGGGACAGAGGCTTCTTTCTTTTTTTTTTTTTTTTTTTCTACTTTGAAATAAGGAATTGGCTAGCAGCTAATCAAAACAATGGAGTGATGAGGAGTTGTATGAGTGCCTACGCTGATATGTATTTAATCCCATATTGACTGTACATTGGATAAATCTTGAACTCTTATATAAGATTAAGAAATCCAAATAAAACCTTCTTAGCTAACTTTTTTAAGTGGGGTCCTAAATTATTACGAATGGTATCGCAACGGACCTGCTCATAGCCCATATAAACTGAGAAAACATGCAGATGGGCTATTTTGGAGATGTCTACAAGGCTAATGTAGTATTTACAGGATATGAATTCTTAACCTAATGAGAATGCTAGAGCTTAAATGAAAAGAATATGTGAGAGCTTATTGCATGTGTTTAGTTTTATGTCGGCTATACACTAGGTAGATCCTAAATAATTATATAACATCAAAAAGTTTAAATAATACCTTAGTTAATTTTTTTAGGTGAGATCCTATGTTGTTAGGATTGGTAAGGACTTAATTCAGAGAAATAATCCGATATTTGAAGGTGGCACGGAGGTGTCCAACAAGCGTTCCTGCTCATCCTTTCAGTAATTTCATAGCATCTCCGGCTGTTTCACAATTGTCTCCATCAACCGAATGGATGAATCATGGGGTGGGGGGAACAAGTCGAGCTTAGTCTAGGATTGGGTTTCCATATACCATAATATATATAGAAAATAAGATGAAAACAAAATTATATATAAAAAAAAGTGTACTTTTAGTTCCTTTTAATGCTTGAATTAACTTCTCCCGACAATGTTGACGCGTAGAGATTGACAGCACAAGAACCTAGGATTGACATTGGAATTGAAGAAGGGATGAGAGGTAAAAGCAGAGAGAGAGAGAGAGAGAGAGAGATTAAGTAAAAGCTTTAATGCTCATGCTTTGATGTCTCTATATCCTTCAAAGGAGAAAAAGAAAAAAAAAAATTGAAGGGCAAAAGTAGGTTAAAAAAATAAAAAGTGAAAATTTGGATTAAAGAAAGAGACTTAGGATCCCATGCATAGTATAAGAAGATGTTACTCCAAATTTTCAATGCATTTTTCTTGTTCCTCTCCCATACTGATTAAAGTGCACTTTTAGAAAGGATGTATATAAAGAGCACATAAGTTCTGGTAGGCAGTGCCTTAACAGCAGAGATGTTGATTTGTATGATTATACTAAGTGATTGGTCTAATTAAACCATCATACTAATTACCTCAATGCAATGTATGCATATATGATGCAGACTATTTTGTGGTTTTTCTTTCTTCTTTTATTTTTGGTGGTAGTCAGGAATCTCAAGTAACACAAGTATCAGAAATATCCTCGAAAATCAGAAATAGATGTTCCTCAAGGGCTTGGGGAAGGTTAGTGTGAGATATCGATGATGATGAAAATAATCAGCAATAAAGTTAGTCACCCAATCTATAAGGCTATTAAATTTATAATCGAGATTCGTCGTATTAGGAATCGATACCATTTTGATATTGTACTGGTATGAAGCATATCATGTCGAATTGGTGATACATCGGTCAGATGAATGAAAAAGCTTCAACTCATGAACCATCTTGAAACATGCTGAACCAGGTTGTTTAATTTGGTTTGGGACAAATAGATCCAATTCAGTATAGGCAGTTCAGAGTCTACATAGGTGGTTCAGAATGATACGAGAGGCTGAACCATTCTGGTTACAGATTAGTTTGGTTTGGTTCGCCTCAAACCGTTTCGTTCGGAACAATTTAACTAACCCTATTTGCAGTAGACATGGTTGGCCTTATTAAAGTGAACAAATTTAGTGCTTAAGTGAAGAATGTTTAGAGTTAAAATGTGAACATCTGTTAAGAGGAAACAAAACTAGGATATCCTATTGAGTTCATGGGTGGCAAAGATGACACCTTGCCACACAGCTCAGAGCTGAGACATGCAATGTTGGTCAGATGGTAGCCATCAGTAGCAACAAGAAGACTTCTATGACGCCTCCCATCAACAAAACCATCAAAATTCACTTTAACAGGGACCCAAGAGAAATGAAAGAGTTAAGTGTGACATGAGTTTCATAATATGATCAGAAGGCTCCATCATTTTAGCTTTCTTGGCAACTAGAGACTTGGCATAATGGATAACTTGAGTAGGGGACTGATATATGTCTGTAAAAGCCCTTTCAGGCCAACCAAATCGAAGAACCAACAAATTGGATGATCCAAAGAAAAGGATTCAGCCTTGTATGCTTCCACATCTGAGATAGATAATTTACAAGCCCACTGGAGATATTGTTGAAAAAGTTTGAGAACATTACATTGTTAACCTTTTTCCTCTCACTTCGCATCACTCTGCACTCTCCATCCTCATCAAGCCAAAAAGCATCTCTGTTTTCACAACACTCCATATGATTTGCAGCTTTGTGTCTCTTCCTTCTCAGTTAGAAAACCAAACTTTTATTACATATATTCTCACATCTTCATCAGCATCATCCAATGTGTTTCTTTAATCCATCCACATTATATTGTTAGAACAAAAGATGTCTCACATGAATATGTTGGTCATTAAAGTATTGAACCTAAGAGACAAATAGCTCTACGTTAGTCAGGTGATTTTTTTCCCCCTTTCCACTGAGATTTCTGTGCCATGATAGCACTGCTACACAGACAACAAGAGCAATCCTTTGAAAGATCCATGATCATATCCTGGCATAGTTGTGTCACATAGATGGCAATGAGGAAACCTATGAGATGGGAAATGGCATCTGGCTAGATCGAACAACATACACTGTTCATCAGATTGCTAAGCTGCATTAGTTCAAGTAACTCTTAACTGATATTTTACAATCTATTCGAATATGGTCTCAGAGTTGCAAGGAGAGCAGTTCTTGGCACCAAAAAGAGCATTCACCAGATTGCTGAGCCTCCATGACCATGCACCATTGCATCAATCTCATCCCCATCTTTCATCTCCAGCTGCCCATCAAACAACATTAGCAGCAGTTAAAAAAAATAATAAAAAAAAATCTTATGCATTGAGAGAAAAAGTTCTCCATGAATGCAGTCTAAAACATGGACATATACTTCATGAGGAGTCTGCTCTCCTTGAATTCGCTGACCATTTAGCAGGAACTCAAATGTATTGTGAGCAATAGCTCTCCGGTCGTTGTAAGCCTTCATTAGATCCTTCATTTTGACGCTCCTCTTAACCTTCACCAATACTGGATCATAACCATCCTGAAAGAAATAGCTTGTTGCAATGGTTTGAACAAAGGAGGCATTATAATTTGAGCTTTGAGGAACATCAAAAGATAACTTGATCATGGTAACTACTAGCTAGCAACTGCAAACCAAATCCAATAAGGCCAAGAGATTCACTTAATAATAGCAGTTAATTAAACTAAATTCAATAAGTTGAGCTACATTTTGAAAAACCAGAAAGGAGAGAACATAGTAACTTCAGTAACTTAAATGGCATCCTCCAAGGCATTGACCAAATTATTCTACATTTGTTATATAGTATTCAACACACTTTTATCATTTTGTCAGGGATTTCTAAAAATTAAGATTAGCTGCAAATGATTCACTTGTGCGACAAAATTCCAGATGCTCATTTTTCTTCTTCTTCTTCTTTTTGGACTGCCCTTTTTTTGTGAGAACTAATGGATTTCTCCATTGTTTCATTTCATCTAGGTATTGGAATGAAGAGAAACAGAGGTAGCTAATTAGAACATAGATTTAGTATAGAAAAACAAAAGATTAATGTATCTAATATTATTAAACAGCAGAAAGAGGTGTCAAAGTGTCATAGAAAATAATTCCCACTTTTCCTACAAGTAAAATACAACAAAAGCATTCTTCATGGTACTTTAAACCTTGCAAGCAAAAGAGAAGAAATCATTCCAGAAACTAAAGAGGGAATACAAGAATAGGACTCTAAGAGATATACTGTACAAGAAAGATCTCATGAGAGAGTGAAATGAGAGCAGACATTGCTAACAATCTTGATCTTGATACGAGATCTCTCTGAGAACCCCCCCTCCTCTTTGGCCATCACCAGGGACTGCTGCTTCTCTCTTGCAAGGCCTGACCAACAATGAGCTACCCTACTTTACTCTCTTTCTTTGCAGGTTTTCTCAGTAAAGGCTGGCTTCTGTTTTGATGGACAAACCCATGGGTTGCTTCAGAGAAGGCACGTCGCATCAACTTCCGGACTGATTTGTCCCACAGTTTTCTTCTTTGTTTCTTAGTAGCGTTCTTCTTAAATCCTGTGTCAAAAGATTTTTTCTTTTTTCAAGGCATGGCACCTCCAAATACAACGGGACTTGAGCCTAGCACAAGGTTAGAAACTTTATATGTAGAAACTTTTTATGCTCTTGTTACCCAGTTCTTAGATAACTACTCCCAGGTTCAGTCAATTACCATCTTTTTTAAATAAGAGAGATGAATTGAGGAGTGATGTGGTGGATGATATAATAGTAGTTCTAATGAACAGTCACATTGTCATCTTTCATCCTATAGTATTGTTTGATATCATTCTTTTTTTTTTTTTTTTTTTAAAAGACCTTCAAAATTTCCACTCTTCTACCATTCTCATTTTTGGAAACATAGCAGTGGAGCATGACATCAATCTCGTTCCCATCCTTCAACTCCATCTGCTTATCAAACATTAGTAGCACTGCAAAAATCTAATGCCTTAACCGAAATATACTCCTTGAATACGGGCAAAAGCATTATATGTCTTCAACAAGAGACTAAGCCTATACCATGCATTACTAATGATTCTTATATTGGCAACATATGATTTTTAGTAATCTAAAATTATCATGTTCGATATGATATATACCTGTAATTAAAAATTTTTGATGATCTAGCATCACTGATATACCATGAGAATCCTAAATCATCGATCATGAAATATCAAAATTACTTCTAATTAGTTAACTTTTCTCTACCCTTAATATATTGTGCAAATATCATGTTAATTTATTTATTATTTTATATTATTTATAATTATAATATTTAGATTAAATTATAATATTATTTTTTTAAAATATTATATTATGATATAACATTATAATATTATATTATCTTTATATAATTATAATACTATGGTATAATAATACTTATTTTATTATAATAATATGAAAATAATATCTTACATAGGAAGACAAATAATATTTTTAGCATATATTTTTAGGTGAGCTTGTAAATTATAAATAGTATAAGACTTTAGATCTAAGCACAAGCAAATCGTAATTATTATGATTAAATTTGGTTAGATTTAGACTCCTAATTTAGTAAGGATGCCAGGATATAAATAAAAGATTTATTAGTTTATTATATATGATATAGAGAGGATCAAACTCATGGCTCATACAAACTAACCCTTTGTTTCGAACACAAATGACCATAGAATTCATTTGCAAATGAAATAAATTTTACAATAAAATTTATTTATGAATGAATTCTTATATTTGGCCTACTGCACATAAAATTATGGAATTAAAATGAATTCTTATGATTGGAATAAATAAAAATTGAATTCAATATTTCATTATACTAAATTATCTCTACTTAATAATTAATTAAAAATAGTGATTTGAGAATTGTTGTGCTAATTATATTCTCAAATCACATTTAATTATATTAATTATAATTTATTAAATCATGATTATAATTTAATAATTATAATAATTATTTAAATTATTATTGTAACAATTATTATAATATAATAATACTAATAATAATTATATTATTATTATAAATTATAATAATATTATTTATATAAATTAATGATATAATAATAATATTATTATTGTAATATATTATAATATAATATACTATTATTATTTAATATTTAATAATACTATTAAAGGTAGACTTGACTACATTCGAATATAGCTAAGCCTAAATACAATCACCTCTCCCACCTTTGAATCCACATGGTTTATGAATACCAAAGATGGAATCAGTGAAAAAGGTGGGGTAGCTTCGGAATCCATGTAAATTTAAGAGTAAGAAAGATGACCCAATTTTAGACTTAACTATATTCAAATGTAAGTAAGTCTACCTCATATTATTGTAATATTAATATTATATATTAATATAATAATAAATATTATATTAATTATTATATTATATATTTATCATTATTTTTAATATCATAATATTATAAATATATTATAATTAATACAATGTTTATTATATTTAATAATTAATAATGTAATAAATAATAATAATAATAATAATAATATTGTAAACAACATTATTTTTGGTCAAAAACTATTTGCTATTGATATTTTCTTCAAAAAAAAAAAAAAAAATTGTCTTTCTCATCCTATAAAATTCATCTATAAAATTCATTTGCAAATCCTATCAAATTAATAAGATTTGAAATAAGAGGAAACAATTTTATGATTTAGTAGTTGAGATTTCAAATCCATGATTTGTTATATTCCCAAGCCTAGCAAACCATAGGTTTGCAAATAAATTTTATAAAAATTAGAAAATTTATTTATTTCAAAGAGGTATATTTGAATATAGATGTCAATTGCCGTGAGGGCACTTTTCCCTTTTTGGGAGTTTTAGAATGAATGTGCGGCGGGGTAAGACTTGGACCAAACCGTGAGAATAATCCAATGGATATTATAAAGATATCGTTCTAATTGTTCCTCATGCATAGGCTTTAGGAAATGAGGATAAGTTGACCAAAAATTTCCTGAAAGTCATCTTTGGCATTCTATATTTTAATCAAATCCACTCGCTTAGCTGAAATATTTATTCAAATCCACTCGCTTAGCTGAAATATTTATTCTTCCTTTTTTTTTTTTTTTTTTTTTTATCTGTAAGATATTAAAATTACAAGATTTGAAATATGAGAATAATCCTCCCTTACCCGTCGATCACTTTTCCATCTCAAATTTATAGTCTTTCTTCTCCTAACATATTTTTAATACATAAAATTTTAGAAAATCGTTATACTAAAATGGTTAGAATAAGAAATTTCATATGAAAAAATTATACTATCAATAATTGGTGACTTGAAAATTTTCAAATAAAGAAAATTTAAAATTATTTGAACTTCATGATAGTTAATCATAACCGAGTATTGGAAATTATTGGTGAGTATATTTTTCAAAATAAGAAACTTCAAATAAAGAAATATATTAACAAAATATTAACTAAATAAAATTTTAATTTATGTGAAAATTATTCGACTTGTAATTAAATAAGAATTAAAATTCTAGAAATTGATTTTATATAAAAATTAATTCGAACCAGGATTAAAATTTAAAATTATAAGTGAAAGATGTTCAGAATAAGGAATTTCAGGAAAGAAAATTGATGTCCATCATTGGCAACCTGAAAATTTTCAAATAAAGAAAATTTAAATTATTTAAAATTCAAGTTACTCAGATTTTTGGGTAGGAAATTTAGTGCATTTGAAATTGTTTTCTTGCGGGAAATATAATACTGGAAATTTCTAGATAAAAATTCAAAATTATTTGAAAAATAGCATATTTGCAATCAAATAAATCAAACAAGAAGAAGATTAGAATAAAATTCTAAAATTGATTATATGTAAAAAAATCCAAAGTGCAATCAAAATTTGAAATTATTGGAAATTATTGGAGAGTAGATATTCCTAATAAAGAATTTTTAAATAAAAAATATACTTCTCGAAAACTTATATTATTTGAAATTCAAGTTACTCATCCTTTTGGATAAGAAAGTTTATCCTTTCTTGTATATTTTCAAGAAAAGGGAACCTCAACTAAAGAAATATTCTACTGGAAATTACTAACTAAAAATTCAAAATTACTTGTCTACATTCCAGAAAATGATTGGATTAAAATTCTAAAAATTGATTATATATGCAAAATAATCCAAACTGAATCAAAATTTGAACTTATTAGCGAGAAGATATCCTTGATAAGAAATATTAAATCTAATCATTTTAAATTATTTTTATAATTTATATATATTATAATTTATTTTTTATAATTTATAAAATACTAAAAGATAAGGGTGAAAGTTTGCATGGAATACTCAAAGATTCCATTTCTTTCATTAGAAAGTTAATAAATTTGGAAAATCAAAAAATATATATAATTAATTATCTGAAAATTTTTTCTTTTCCATTTAAAAAGCCTATCAGGATTTTCTCACACTTAAACCCTAATTACATTGCAAGAACAATTACATTGCAAGAACAATTTTCAAGGGTTCTAAAAGAGGCTGTGAAGAAATATCTAGCCTTCTTAAACTCCAATTAGACATTGGAGATGTCCAACTTTCATAAACTCCATAAACACAGCACGCATAAGCTTGTTGTTCTTACTACTATGTTACAAATTGATAATATAAACAAAAATTCAGGAATCTCATGGAGACTAAAAGGGTTTCCTGCCTTCCTCCGAGATGACCAGCTAAGCTTGGAGTCTATATTTCACCTCTTGCAAGGGCATGAAACATAACATGAAGCCTGAAAGGATGCAATGGAGGACTCATTGACCCTGAGAAAATAAAATATGGCATTTATGGTGATATCATCATAACTTGTTTTAATGAGTAACATTAGAGAGAGAGAGAGAGAGAGAGAGAGAGAGAGAGAGCAGATTACTTAGTCAAGATCTAATGCTGATCTTGTTTCAGGGAGTTGCATGCTTGCAATGTCCTCTCGAGGTAATACAAACATTGAATTGTTAATTTCAGTACCAGAACTGTTGCATCTTTGTCCAACTTCAGCATCAAGCAACAATGGTTCGGTGGACTTCCTATTTTTCCGGAAGACCAAATAAAGAATTGCGACCACATAAACCAGCATGCCTGAAAAACCAAATATTCCAGCAAAGACAATGGATACAGTTTTCAAGCCACTGTGCAAGAGCAACTTGATAAAACCAGTCACAAGATAGTAGGTATTAATGGCCATGATCAGCGAGCTTATTATCCATGTGATTGATGAGATCTGCAGTGATAAGAAAGACCAACCCAAGAACCCTCTCAGTGATATATGATGGATTAATTCAAAATTTTTAAGAATAAAAAGTCAGTAATTCTTTTGCAAGTTCAAAGTTGAGACCTCAGAGGACTTAAATGCTTCTTAAACACTGATAACTGAGGTGACAAGCAATAAGAGTTGCCAATTTTCTCCATATAAGGTTTCTTTTGTTTTTGCATAGTAGAATTGTGTTACAAAGAACTTACTATAAGTGAATTGGCATATGAGCCCATCTTGGTCCTGCTGCTGGTAAACTTAAGGAGTGGAACCAGAGCAAAAGGAAGGACGAACGATAAAATCATCTGCAACATATACAATTATCCATGTCAACATGATGAGAAGCAAAACAGAAAGCCACTGCAAGATGAACCCAATCTATATTTCAGGTATTCCATCTTTCATAAAATTTGTCTCCTTAGCCACTCTCACTATAGTTTTTAACCCCAAACTAACCCCAAACTGAGAAATGCTTGCACAAAATTCACCATCAGAAAATTTTCCCGCAAATGGAAGGCACCATACAATGATTATAAGAATGTCCAAGCCCAATAAAGTAAGAAGCAGAATATTTCCAAAAGAACAGAAATAATGTCATTAAACAAAAATAATGTCACCATCCTAGTTCTCTAGTTAATCTAAGCCTGGTTTATTGTTGCATGTGCCACAAATCTGAATACTCTTGTGGATTTTGCGCATGAACAACAACATTTGAGAGTAAGAAGATCATGCGGGCAGATTCCAAAGGGAGTAGGGATTGAGATCATGAACTTAAAATAGACCATGGAAAAATTAACACTTTATGAGAAAACTTATACTAGGAGAAAAATCTGTTAGAAATTTATAATATTTTTAGATATCACTGAGAACTTGCTAATAGTAAAAACTATATATGCTCTTTACATACACCATACTCATTAAAAAATCCTAAATCATGCCTATTCTCAGTAAAACCAATGGAAATGATTAACTAGCTAGATAACTAGAGTTACTGAATGTTTGAATCTCAACACCGATAAAATCGAAAACCAATGATTGAATATAGTTTACAAGTTTCAAATCACTAAATTTTTTTCTTTTACCAAAACATAATGACTTATTAGGTAGGAGCATATCATGATAAATGCTAAGGGTCTAAATACCGAAGCAATGATTATCAGCTTTCCGGCTGCAGAAGAGCCACCAATTAACGCAACAATTAGACTTGGGACAATGGCTAACGACCGAGTTAACATATTCCGAATCCATGGTGTGATCCGCAGATCGAGAAAGCCCTGCAAAAAGAGATTAGTTCTAAAAATCAAACAACAAAGAAGATTAAATGGTTAAAAAAAACATAAATATAAATAACAAATAACAGGATTTAGATAAAAAATGAAGGGCAAATGATCAAATCTACTATAACACTTGTAGAGTTAGAACTTAAAAGCACTGTTGCTTTTGTTGAAGTATAAATTCATTCTTTTTTAGTACAGACCAAAAAAGAATTCTAACATCTGATGTAAGAAGCATGCACTAAGCTTCCCCTCATAACAAATGCATAGCCATCAGACTGCTCCGGTCATTCTATGAAAATCTGAGGAGTTCTTAGATGACTGGTTCATAAGTGATCATAGAAAAGGACTTCTCTAATTAGGTAGTGCATCCAATCATCATAGTTGAATTTATGTTTTGTTACAATTTCTTATCAAAGTGCTTCATTGTAAAATATCTCTTCACTGCACTAATCTGTTTCATTATCAACAGTATGTCTCAGCAATTGTAATATCGCCTGTTTTATTGATTCTTAATTTTCTATATGAATAAGTTTCACATCCTCCTCTTTCTGTAGTTTTCCAGAACTTCAGAAATTGAAAAGAAAACGTGATGAAGGATGTGGCCTCTATGATTTCAAAATCAATGAAGCATCATAACTTGTTGCTGGGAGAAAGAGCTAAGACATTATGAAGATATAATGGAGACATGGAGAATGGAGAGATGAAGAATAATAGTTTAATCCACAAAATCCTTCTTGAGGTTTCTAAATAATTCACACTGTGGTGAATTGGCTGTAACACAACTTCAATAGGAAGGATCCCACAAAAATAGAATAGTTCAGAAACCCAGAAATTTGAGAATATGATACAAGACAAATAAATTAATGTCCTCAAGATTTCAACTGATATATCATTTTGATATATGATAATTAAAAAGAAAATATATGAACAGACTTTATAAACCTATGGCAACAGTAGAACATGAAATTACAGCAGGATAAAAGTCCAAGCTAGAATTTCATCTGGCATCATCTATAAAGGATTGAGGAAGAGAAAATAAGTAGATGGATGGTTAAAGGCTGCATCACCACTCTGCTTGAGCAAGGATTCAAATTCACCACAACTCTTGAGCAAGATTTAGTGGGATATTACCACCAATGGATAATGACCAGAGTCATCACAAGCAAACAATTCCGAGAAAGAGCAGTGAATTTTACTACAATTCAATCTCTTTTAAAGGGATAGTCTGATCCCTATAAAAAAATTCCCCTAATCGGAATCACTGGAAAAACTAATACTATTATATATCCTTGATCCTGAAAGAAACTTACCTTTAATAACCACAAATTCATCCTAAATTATAATAGAGAAGTCTTGTTAAATTGGCTGCTACAAATGTATATGGCACACCATAATGTCACAACTCCATCTATATTTTAGATGTTCTGATGCATCGAATCTTGGTTTTCATTCATTCTCCCAATATCTGATATCAATAATATGCTTTTAGCTATTCGTTTGTTTAAAGTAAATCGATCAATATTATAATCCCTCACTCCCACCTCGTCACAACTTCCGTGCCAATTAATTTAATTTAAATCGCATCACAATAGTATTTTTTGAAAAAAAAAAGAACAAACTTCACAATGTATCAGTTTGCTCATATGCATAAAGAAAGAAAAATCTGGGGCCATTAATGACTGAATATTCATCCAACACTCTTTGTGATCTGATTTCTTAAGTCAGTGTAAATTCTTCAGAATATCGTTTCTGGTTTGACTGAGACCAAGTTTGCTAAAAAGGAAAATGCTACATAATGTAGACTAAACTTTATAAGATAGTACAAAACCTGCATGACATACTGTCCAGCATAGGTTCCCGTAATTGTAGAACTCTGACCAGATGCCAATAAAGCAATTGCAAATAGTTTTGAACTCCACGTTCCGAGGACATTCTGAAGGAAAATACAAAATCAGCTTCAAAAGCTAGGAATGGACGTCAATAAACGAAAGCTATGGTAAATATGCACTGAACAGCTCTTTGTTGCTGTAGATGTGCTCATAGGTAACAAAAGAAATTCTGTTAGATTTGTTCTTCATATGAGTTTTTTTTTTTTTTTTTTTAAATATTGTATTATAGTTGCAAATTTTTAACATATAGGAAATCTTGGCCCATTTATTAAACAAGTAAACTCTTCTTTTTGTGAAGGATCAAAAATAGGTTCGTCAGGCACTCCTTGGTTTCTTCTCTTTCCGAGAAACATGAT
Organism: Metroxylon sagu; assembly: GCA_017589505.3. NCBI lineage: Eukaryota > Viridiplantae > Streptophyta > Magnoliopsida > Arecales > Arecaceae > Metroxylon > Metroxylon sagu. Next base: position 29,071 of record JACVBY030000437.1, on the reverse strand, counting down.
CCTGAAAATGTCCAAACAAGAAAGCCCTAAAATCTATGTTAGTGCAGCCTAGTAAGCATATCTACATTAATAAATGTCAGATACAATCAGATTCTACCATAGTGATAACTGAAGTGCATAATAGATAAGTGAATTAATGAAGATAAACAATTGAGACTCAGGAATATAACAATGTCAGTTCACAATTGAGTGATAGTCTGTAACATACTCTTAGTAGAAATGAAGCTTTGTTAAGATCTAGATCCTCACAGCTCCTTTGATCTTCAGGACTCAGATTGTCTGAGCTACAGACAGAACCGCTTACAGAAATAACAGATATATTGATAAGAAAAGCCACGGAAAGAGCAAATCCACTTTCAATAGTATAGAATCTGCACGCCTCCTAAAAAAGGGGTAATAGCATTTAGAACTCTATAAGTAGACATACAAATAAAAATGCTCATATTTATGATCAAATGTATGTTCATCATGTCAATACTAGATTTTCCTTCACGAAAAAGAAAAAGCCTTGAAAGCACTACATAGATAATAGTATACGAAAATTTCTGAGGTCAGACGAAGCAAGTTACTAGAAATTTTAGGTACAGAATACAATGTTTAGAACCATGCACGACAATAGTTTCTTTTACTCAAATGTAAAATAACAAAAGACAACCAAGACATTGCACCTTGATTCCATGCATTGAGCGTGGTATTTTCCTGGATAGCACTAATGCTGAATGGAGGAAAAGGTTGTGCCTGCACCAGATCATATAATTACCATTACAAGAGCTACTAACAAATCAAATAAGCAATGATAGCTGATCATAGGAAGCTTACGGCATGACCAAGGCACCAAGCAGTGAGATAGCAAGTCCTGTAGCACCATTTCCTTTAAGTTGTGGGACAAAAAGTCCGTGTAAAACCTCTGATGAGCTTGGCTTGGCATAACCAAGTTCCACAAAGAAACAGACAGCCATCGTAAGTACCAGAAAAGCTATTAGAAACTCAAGTTTCCGAACCTGCATGGAGCCAGAGATGTTTCATGAGAAATAATTTGGGTGCTCTAAGGATTTTCATCCATAAATACTATCCTAATCAAAGTAACAGCTAACATAAACATAATATAATAACCATTCATGACTCTTTTCCAGCCATTTGAGGTTGGGTATGAATCCCTCTGCTATTTATTATTTTATTTGAGCATAAGCTTTTTCAAATCTTTTCTCATAATTTCCATTCAGATAATTTCACATCTTTATTTTTTCCTTATCCTTAAGAGAAATATCCAAGCTCCTCTCAGTATCATACGGTTGACTTAGTTGAGATACATGAAACTTATAGACTGAACAAGTGAAACAAGTAAAACAGGTGGAATATGATTAACGCATATAATACAAGCACTATCCTTACCCCATATTGCTGTAATAACAGAAGCATCAGAGTACTAAGTCCAGTGATAAGAACACCACACCATATTGGAATTTTAAAGAGCATGTTCAATGCAAAGGCCGTTCCAATTACTGTAAAGAATAAGGAGAAAGAACATCAAGGGATTAAAAATAGAAAGTGCAGGCATGTGCAACAGTGCATGATAAACAGGAAGTTGTGACACCTTCAGGAATGTCACATGCAACCACAGCAAGTTCAGCAAGGATCCACAAGATAAAGTTTGGGATCCTGGGATACTCAGCTCTACAATGCTCAGCTAAATGCTTCCCTGCCACATAAAGACTGCTTTTAAGAGCACTTAAAGATGCCAAAGTATTTATCAAGCACTGGTTTCTCATAATAAACACCCATATAGATGGATTTGCAGACCTGTGACAACTCCTAGCTTGGCTGCAAGGGTTTGAATAATAAGGGCAGCACAGGAAGCCACAAGTATGATCCAGAGTAGCTGACCAGAAACAAAAAAAGGTCAATTAAGCTATTGCTCCAGTTACAAATGCAAATAAACTCTTGAATTCTGTATATGTATGAAGAAATGTCACTCTTAACATATTAAATAGAACTTTATGAAAAATGTTACTTATTAAGAAATAACAGAATAGTTGATATATCATCACAATAAAATAAGTGGTGTACCTCATACTTAAATTGTGCTCCTGACTGTAAGTCCGTCTCAACTGTATACAGTGAGATATATATAATCAATGTCAGTTATATATCAAACTCAACATTTCTGACTCATCACTTTGAAAAAAAAGAAACAAAAGAGGTGAATAACAACATATCTTACAGTTGCCAGGATCTATATATGCAATGGAAACAAGAAATCCTGGGCCCATATATGCAAACAAGTTTTTCCAACTCCTTTTCTGCAGCATCATCATAAATTATCCAGTTAGTATTCAAAATTCCACATTCTAAATACAATGGATGAGTCTTTTAGTATGGTTAGTTACTGTGAATCTTGGGAATCTAAGCCCAAACCCTAAGATAAACACCAGAGCAGGCAATAGAGGTATAAGAAAGTAACATTTACATACTATTCCGACATGATATAAATTGAAAAATATATACATACAACAATAATTTTCTTGGGTTGTACCCAAGGTTTGTCATATCAAAAATCGTTACTATTTTAATAGCAACTAGTACAATTCGGTACGAGGCATACCATATCAAACTAATAGCATACCAGTTAGGTAAATCAAAGGGTCCTAAGAGCCATCCCAAATCAGGTTAAACATTTCCAAAGGGTCCTAAGAGCCATCCCAAATCAGGTTAAACAAATGGTTCAGTTCAATTCAGAATGGTTCATCCTATACCATCTCGAATAGGATGTGTACCATACTAAGAGACCAAACCATTCTAATTTCGAGTCAGCATAATGATTGTACCTCAGTTATAAAGAAAGACATGATTCATGCTTTAGATTTATCAAGTCATACTAGATTAATAGTATTGGAGTATGAAATGAGAAAGAAACATGTGGTGCTGATCCATGTTTGGTTAACTAAAAGTTATGGATTAATCTAGATATTTGAAGGTAACCATTTCAAAAAAAAAAAAAAAAAAAAGAAAACGTTTCATTGAAGCTATAATTCTGTATCTGAATTTTTTAAAAGATTTTATGCAAATAAAATGAATGGAAGAAACTCCTGACATAATTTTTTTTTTTTTAAAAAAAAGAAAAAAACTAGACCTCAGGAACCATGATCTGTTCAGCTTCGATGTCATCAATCAGAGGCGTACTCGGACCGTTTGGGACCGTGGAATTTCCATCGCTTGTAATGAACTGCGACTGCGACGCAGTGTGTCCCAAGCCACTCATCTTCCTTCCACTCTCTACCACAATGTCTTTCAAGAAGATAACTGCACCAAGATATCACTTAGCTCCCTCTATTTAAAGGAACTACTCCAGAGAACCAAGTCTACTAATATCAACCGTACGAATATGCTTTAAAAAAAAATATAAAGAAAAACTTTAACATGATTGGCTGGCTCAAAACAAATAGTAACTTATCACTGGAGATAGATTCTTCCAAACAAATTAAGCGGTCTCCGATAAGATAGACCCCATAAAGGGGCAAAAGAATAGATTCTACAGAAGAAACTGTGATGAAAAAGATTCAAACTTTTTCTCAAACTATAATGATTGGAGATGTAAAACGACAGCCAATTGAAACGAATCGTTTAATCTATTAGAAGAAGGAATCCAAGAAAAGCGGAAAAAAAAAAGAAAAAAGATAAGGAAGGAATCTAATAAAAAATTTCAAAAACATTGCCCTCGGCCCAGAACAACAGTACGAGGGAGAAGCTTAAATTAATACCGGGTAGAAGTTTAAAAGTTAAAAGAAAAAAAAAAAAATATATATATATATATATATAAAGCATTTTAAAGCAAGAAACTGAGAAAGAACGGCGGAAAGATGAAGGAGAGCGCCAGCTGCGATTAGAGAAACCTAGTATTCTCGCAGGCGTGCGATCGACGAAAGGTGGAGGAAAGAAGGGAATCCCACTTTAGCGAGAGAGCAAGATGGCGAAATCCGATCGCAGGAAAAGCTTTTCCTTCACCAGTGATCAAGTTCTAAGGTTTGGATCAGGTTTAGGCTTTATAGGGGGTCTCTCTCAAACGAGAAAGCCGCCGTCACCGCTCTATTTTCTCTCCTACCTGCTCCGGGGATTTCTTCAAGTAGTTGCGTGCTTACGACGGAAAAGCTGGCATCGGGAGGGAAGGACGAAGCCCAACCGACCGGGTCGCGAGTTAAACTCGACCGTACGGATTGCCATGGGTTTAAACGTTATCGAATTCTGTCCGTATTCTTTGAAATATTATATTTAATAATAATAATAATAATTATTATTATTATTATTATAAACCTTATCAAATTATATTGATATGGTTTATCAATATTATACTTAATTATTATAATATTTTAAAAACTAATACTGAATTACTCATGTATTTTTTTAAATATCTAAACTATCATTTTATCAATTCTCGATAATCTTGAGGAAGATAACTGAAGTGAAAGTTTGAAAAAGAAAATAAATTGCGTTTCTTTTTTCTAGATCACTTTAATATTTTTTTTTTGATTGATAAAAATATTATTAGTCATTAGGTGGAGAGAGAACTGAACTCTTATTATAGACAATGAATAGGTACCTTCCATCAAAGTATACATTCTTTCATAAGATACAGACATATCTCTTAATGAAGAGGTATACATTCTTTCATAAGATACAGACATATCTGTTCATGAAGAGTTCTACCTCATCATAAGATTTATACTTTTTCATAAGAGTATACCTTAGCGAATAACATTTTTAGTATTTAAATAATTTATTAAATCATTTAAATAGATAAATAAATACTTTAAATTTATCATATAGGCTACATAATTCTTACATTCTCCCACTTAGCTCATATGATATTCTTTTTATGGTTTAATAACAAAAGGAATCATGCTAAAAATTTTGCCTTAAGTTGGCTTCCATAATATATCATAATTAAGTAGAAAAACTAAGCAAGTCATGGCGGTTGTACATTATCAAATCGACATAATCCCTTCTAGGTACCATAACAATAGCCTCCCACTTAATTTGATCAATAAGTGAAAGGTATAATAATGATCCAACTATAATATCTTCATTAAGACTATCCTGTCAAATCTTTACCTTTAATAATCATGTATACAAAATAAAAACATGATATATTGAAAACATAATAAGTGAGCTCAAAGTGTCATATTACTAAACTTATAGAAAACATAATCCATTATCAATTATGGCATCCAATAACACCCATTCTTTCAACATGTTTATAAAATGTTTTGAGCGGCAATCCTTTTATTAAAGGATCTGCAATCATAAGATTGGTACAAGTTCGTTCAATTGATACTTTATGTTTCCAAACTTCTTGCTTAACAATTAAGTATTTAATATTCATACATTTTGCACCATGAAAATACTTGTCGTTTTTAGCAAAGAAGAATGCTGTGGCATTATCATAGTAAATTTTCAGCAGCCTGGCTGTACTGTCGATAATTCCAAGTCTTAAAATAAAATTTTACAACCATAACTCAAGACTCATCGCCTCAAAGCATGCCACGAATTCAGCCTCCAAAATGGATACAGCAATGACAAACTGCTTCGCACTCTTTCATGATATTACTCCTCCAGCCAAAAGAAACATGTATCCGAATGTAGATTTTTTAGTATCAATATGTTCGGTAAAGTTTGAATCTGAATAACTAACCACTTTCAAATGATCACATCTTTTATAAGTGAGCATATGGTCCTTTGTTTTTTGCAAATACCTAAGAACTTTCTTTACAGCTTCCAATAAGCTATTCCTAAATTACTTTGATATCTGCCCAATATTCCAACAGCAAAACTAATGTCGAGTCTAATGCAAGTTTGAGCATACAACAAACTCCCAACAACAGATGCATAAGGAATATTTTTCATTTGCGCTCATTCCAATTCATTCTTTGAACATTGTATGAGACTAAATTTGTCTCCCTTCTGAATTGAAACTATACCTGCTGAGCATTTATCCATCTTAAACTTTTCTAGAACTTTATTAATATATCTTTTCTGAAACAACCCTAACAATCCTTGTGATCTACGATGAAATATTTCAATTCCTATCACATAAGCTACCTCACCATATCTTTCATTTCAAAGTTCATAGAGAGAAATTTTTTATTTTCATATAACAAACTAAGATCATTAGAAGCAAACAAAATATCATTAACGTACAAAACTAAGAAAATAAATTTTTTTCCACTGACCTTCATATATGTACACCAATCAACAATATTTTCTTTAAATCCAAAAGAAGCAATGATATCGTTAAACTTAAGATATCATTGTCAGAAAGCTTGTTTGAGTCCATATATTGATTTCTTTAACTTATATACCATATGTTCCTTTCCTTTAATTGAAAAACTTTTAGGTAGGTCTATATAGACTTCCTCCTCTAAATTCCCATTAAGAAAAATGGTTTTGACATCCATTTAGTGTAACTCTAAATTAAAATAAGCTACCAATGCCATAATGATTTTGAGTGAGTCTTTCTTAGAGACCGGTGAAAAATTCTCCTTATAGTTAATGCCCTCCTTTTGAATAAAACCTTTGGCAACAAGCCAAGCCTTGTATCTTTTGATAATGCCTTTGGTGTCGCATTTGGTTTTAAAGACTCATTTACACCTGATTTTCTTACAACCTTTAGGCAAATCAATAAGATCCCAAACTTGATTTTGATCCATAGATTTTACCTCATCTTCCATGGCATTAAACCACTTAGCAGAATCAATACCTTCCATGGCTTCTGAAAAAGAAACTGGATCAGAAATCATATTATTATCAATTTCCAAATTAATCTCTGACTTTGTAGATCAACCACATAGTCATCAAAAATAGTAGATCGCCTTTCTCTTTGAGATCTTCTAATTACTTTTCCTTGTGGTTCAACTACTGCCAAGACCATCATGGAGTGGTTGGTCATTCACTTGTTATTCTTGATCACTGTTAGGCTATACAACAATGGTCAAAACAACTTTGAAAGTGACAAGTAAAGGAACTTCTACCCTATCCTCTTTAATAACCATATTACATGATTCTCCACTCCCACTTATTTCACCATTTTCAATGAACCTAGCATTTCCAGATTCTACAATTCTCGTACTATGGGTAGGACAATAAAATCTATACCCTTTAGATTTTTTAGGATAACCAATGAAATAACCACTGGTCGTCTTAAAATCCAATTTCTTTTCATGTGGTTGTAAATTCTGACTTCTATCGGGCAACTCCAAACATGCAAGTGCCTCAAACTATGTTTCCTTCCTGTCTACATCTCAAAAGGAGTTTTTGGGACTGCCTTACTAGGAACCCTATTTAGGATATACATGGTAGTCTTTGATGCATGCATCCACAAAAATAAGGTAAAGATAAATAACTTAACATACTCTTAACCATATCCATTAATGTACGATTACGCCATTCTGCAACACTATTTTGTTACGATGTACTTGGCATAGTATATTGCGCACACATGCCTCGTTTTTCTAAAAATTTAGCAAATGGACCTGGACATTGTTTTAACTCATCATACTCTCCATAATATCCATCACCTCTATCTGACCTTATAATTTTTACCTTTTTATCTAATTGCCTCTCAACTTCATTAATGAATATCTCAAGAGCTTCAACAGATTAAGATTTTTTATGCAATAGATAAAGATAACCATAACATGAAAAATTATCGATAAAATTGATAAAATACTTTGCTCCATCAAAAGATGGAGTGTCGAAAGGTCCATATATGTCAGTGTGTATGATCTCAAGAAGCTGTGTACTTTTTATGGCCCCTTCCTTAGTGTGTTTAGTTTGTTTTCCTTTAATACAATCAGCACACACTTCGAGATCAGTAAAATCTAAATTATGAAGTATGTCATGTTTAACTAATCTCTCTATTCTTTTCTTGGATATATGATCCAAGCGTTTATGCTACAAGCAAGCAGAATTTTCATCAACTAAACTCCATTTAGTTCCAATATTGTGATGCATGGTTAATAAAGTTTCAGCAAAATTACTATCAAGGCATAACTTGTATAAATCATCATAAAGGATTCCAAAACCAATACAATTATTATTTTTAAATAAACTAAAAGATTCAGATCCAAACTTATAAGAAAATCCCATTACATCAAGTTTTGGCAAAGAAACTAAATTGTGGGAAAAGGTTGGTGCATAAAGAGTTTGGTACAAATCAAGATAATTTTTAATATCTAAAATTAAATGATAAGTGTTAATGCCTTCCACTGGAGCTTTATCTCAATTTTTCATAAAAATAAATCCTTCATTTGTTCTTATGGGTTGGATCGAAAGAAATCCCTGCATCGTATTGAAAATATGAGTAGTTGAACCTGAATCAATCCATCAAGTATTAAAAGGAACTTCTGTTAAATTTGATTCGAAACATGCTAAAGCATAAGGTTTACCTTTCCTTTTGAACCAAGCCTTTCGTTTTAGGCAATTCTTCTTTAAGTGCCCAATTTTGTTACAGAAATAGCACTTAATATTGTGTTCCTTCTTGTGGATTTGAGAAGCTTTAGAAACCTCATTTAAGTTGTGCAATCCTTCCTTTTCTTGTTTTTTCCAAGCTTTATTTTAGAACTCTTTTCAGCTTCCTGACTCACAAGATGAACAGAATGAGGCTTTTGATTCTTTAACCTTGTCTCCTCTTGAACAAGCATATTAGTCAATTCATTAATATTCCATTTATCCTTAATTGTATTGTAATTAATTTGGAAAAGACCATATTGTTCAGGAGGCAAGGAGTTGAGAATGAACTGTACTAAAAAGAACTCATCCACAGTCATCCCTAAAGAGTTTAATTTTGCTGCTATATTTGTCATTTCAAGGACATGCTCATGCATAGTACAGAAACCATCAAATTTCATATTGGTTAATTTGCTCATTAATGTACCAGCAAGAGACTTGTCAGTAGTTTGAGAATGCTCTTTCACAAGATTCATAAATTCCTTAGCATTCTTAGTTTTGAGAAGAGTAGCTTTAATGTTGTTTGCTATTGTCATTTGCATAAACATTAAGCTTAATTTGTTCAATCTTTCCCAAATTTTATTGAAAGTTTTCTCTTCCTCACTACTGGTATCAATAATAGCAGTGGGTTCCTTATCTTGGAGTACCAAATCAAGATCCAAAACACCTAAGTGAAATTGGACTTGTTTACACCAATCGAAGAAATTCATTCTATTAAATAAGGGAACAAATGTAGCATGCGAATGAAGAGAAATAGGAATAGATAATGCAAGCATTCAAGAAATATTCATATATTAAAGCTTTGAGACAATCACATTAATAGATTCAAACTAAACATAAATGCATATCAAAGTTCTCTTTGGGTGATACTAAGACATACAAGCATTAATCAACTATAAATGATGCTAATTAATATATCACTTTAATATGGCAATTATGAATACATCCAATTAGTGTGCCTGCTATCTTTGGATATTCAAACATAACTAACAAGACATATTAATTGCCAACTTTTATATCATGTATTATAAGAATATTAATTAACCTTTGGGCAATTCCTAAGTTCTTATAATCTATGAATTTCAATGTATCCATGTCAAATATATAGCATAATGTCATCTTATTCCTAAGCATCAATTCATGAATCATTGAAATTAATTCACAATTTGAAAATTACTAATCCTTAAAGATTTGGCCACTTTGGTGACTAACAAATCAATATAATGTAATTTTTAAATTAAAAATACTATTAAACATTTATATATGCATCTACTACGGCAAGTAAAAGTATGTGCACTTTAAATTCCATACACATTAGTTATTATCCTTTAATCTTGCATATACATAACTTCAATGATCAAAAGTCATATATTCATAAGTATATATACATGATTTGGAAAAGATATATGAGTTCAAGTACATAACTCCATGAGCGAAAGTAAAATCGAAAACCGAAATATGTAGAGTACAACATATCCAATATATTTCAAAAAAAATCATTAATTCGTAATTACACCAACAGTTTTAGCCAAAAACCCATATAAAATCTTTCAGAAAACAAAAGTATATACTGATAAGCATATAAACAATTATACAATAAAAGACAAATTCCTTTTGTCAATTCAAACATTAACGCCATATCTAAAGGTTTGCAAAATATATATATAAGATCAAGCATAAATCTCAACATATTACTTTTACTTAATTAGGCATACGACACCAAGAACAAAGTAGCAGAAGCCAAAAATAAATATTATTAGAAAAACCAAAATCCATAGTGGCAAAAGATAATTTAATTTGGCTTTTAGGGTTCATATATCAAAAGAGGGAAAAAACCCATATGAAAAATTATGAGTTCTAAAATCAAATGCTCTGATACCACATGTAAACTGTCATTTTATCAATTCTTAGTGAATCTAAGTTTCTTCCTCTAGACCCTCTGTAAACTTTAATATATTTTTTCTGATGGATAGAAATAATACCAATCGTTAGGTAGAAAGAGGATCAGACTCTTATTTTATAAATAATGAATAGGTACCTTCCATTTAAGGTATACATCCTTTCATACACATTTGTTTTTGAAGAGTTGTACCTCTTCATAAGAGTTATGCCCACATATATTTTCATAAAATACAGACACATTTGTTCATGAAGAGTTGTACCTCTTCATAAAAGTTATGCCAACACGTCCTTTCATAAGATACAGATACATCTATTCATGAAGAGTTGTGCCTCTTTATAAGAATTATACCTTTTCATAAGAGTTATACCCTTTCATATCCAATAACATTTTTAGCATTTAAATAAATAAATAAATACTTTAAATTAATCATATGGGCTATTTAATTCTTACAAAATCTACTCAAGTTTTACTTAATGTTCCCAAACTTTCATATAGGTGCAATTTGAAAGTATTTAAAATGCAAACTATTTAAATGTAACGTGTCAAACCATATGAATGAAATTTGATAGCTTTTAAAATATATGATAGTTAAGTGTAACATTTCAACTATATAATATACACATACATAAATAGATATACAAACATACATACAAACATACATACATACATACATACATATATATATATATAATGTTATTAATAATTTTATTTTTTATGTTTATAACTATTATTTTTGTTAGTATCTGATTATGCTATAATTTTATGTTTATTTGCTTTAGTATTTTTAAAGCAACAAATGAGTAAAAGAAGAAAAAAAGGATTGAATTGATTATTGATAAGTTACTTAAAAATAAAAAGAAACATATATTGAATTCTTAAAAAAAAAAACTAAGCCAATTTGGAATGATTCATGGATGAACCTAATCTGATCATTTAGAGTTAGAATTTAGCTTTACTTTATGATCCGATCCTGAAAGTGATCCAAATTCGAAAACAATCTTAATTGAAAATATTTTTCTTTTATTTTGGATTGCCACTTCTAATCTCCTCATTGTATAAAGAATTATAAATAGCATATAATTTATTTTTTTATGTAAAATTAAGAATTCCTAATTTGAGATCTTCTCCCTTAACATTGTTTGTATCATCAGCATGTTGTATCATGAACATATAATATAGTTTTTTACATGAGAGATTAAAAATTTCTAATTTGAGATCCCCTTTCTTAACCTTCTTTGCATCAAAACCCCTTAGATAATTTCTTTCTTCACCTCTATATTTTCCACTTGCAACCCCTTGTATCCTTTAATGTCAAGTTCTTTTCTCCTCCAACCTCAATCATCTAATATGATTCTCTTTGCTTATTAGTGCTGTTGGAACTAGCTGCCTCTTGCTCAAGCGGCAAGGCCTACCAAAAAGTTGGGAGTGTTATTGGAACAAGGTTGGTGGATTTTTTTAACATATTTTTGGATTCCACTTGCAATTTTTTTATTTTTTACTTTTTTTATTTTCCACCACCCTCTTTGGCAACGTGAAAGTTAAATCATGACATAAATAAATCAAAAGGCATACCACGTGCAAGAGCACTTACCATAGCGAATGCTTATTGAACGATTTAAGTGCGCCAAGGTCACGCAATGCGTTTAGACTTTGAAAGCTAAAGATTAAAATAGAAAAAAGAATGATACGGACAAATGAAAGCTACAATCATATATTAGATAGGGATGACAATAAGATGAGGTAATTTTTTTTTTTTTTCCCATTGCCACTCCATTCTCATAAATAAATTTTTTTTCAACTTTATTCTTATTTCATAAAAAATGATAAATTTTTGTTTCCATCCTATCCTCTCTTATCTTCGCACCATGCCATTTCTCCCTTAATAATATATATAAATTTTTAATAAAAAATATAATAATTATATATATATATATATATATATAATCGTAATATAGTATTATGTACAAGATCGACACGAGGAGCAAGAGTGTACTCTTTTTCATCAATGCCTCATCCCCATTGATGAAAACAAAAATAATCGTCAACCCCATTCTAAATCCTACAAAATATAGAAAATCTCATCCCCAATGGAGTGAAGTGGGGTGGATCACTGCTATATGGGTTAAAATTATCATCCCAAAGATTGATATAATTTTTTAGATTCTAATTTTATTTAATATATGATCTCATACGCTCTATGTTTTGGGATGCATATGTGCCTTCTAATAATTAATAGAAAGGGTAAAAAATAAATAAAAATAAGAAACAATAAATATAAAAGTATTAATTGTTTCAAATGCAATAATAAATTGATTTAATAATTTTTAATTATTTTATAGTATTTATATTTATTAATCAGATTAGATGATTTTTTTTTTTGGCTTCAACACCCACGTGGGTCTAATGATAGAGAAAGCAATCAAATCGCATATAATCAAGTCCAACTCCATTGTAATTATTTACCTTTGCTCCAGGAAAAACATAGGATTTCTAATGAATTTACAGTGCAGGATTATTGGGGATAAGGATGGTGGATTTTTTATTAACTATTTTTGGACTCCACTAGCACTCTTTTTTTTTTTTTTTTCCTCCTTTTGTCTCTGCTCTTTTGTGAAAGATAAATCATCCATATATAAATCAAAAGGCATATATGACACATAACAACTCTTAACATAGCAAATGTCACTATTAAAGTGCCTTAAGATCATGCAATGCACTTGCCTTAAAACCCAAAGATTATTAAAAAAAAAAAAAGTTCGGGCAGCGAAAAGCAATGAGCATAGATTTTTTTTCATCCTCATTATGTTCTTATCAATGAAGACTTTTTTCACTTCCATTCCCATGCCATCTCACTCATCTATTAATAACATATAAATTTTAATAATAATAATAATAATAATAATAATATATATATATATATATATATAATCATAATATATTATTTAAGTACAATGCCAACAAATAAGAATGAAAAAGGAAAAAGAAGGGACAGGAAACATTTTTATTCTCATTCATACCTAATTTTTACTAGCGATGATAAAAATAATTCGTGTTCCATCCCAATTTCCATAGCAAGTAGGGAATCTTATTCCAAACAAGGCATGGCAGGGCGGATCCCTACTCTATGAGTTGAAAATACTATCCCCAAGGATGGTGAATTTTTTAACGTATTTTTGGACTTCACTTGCTCTCTCTCTCTCTCTCTCTCTCGCTCTTTGACAGCTCTGCTCGCTTGTGAAAGATAAATCATGGCATTTATATAAATCAAAAAGCATGTACGACGACGCACAACAACATTTACCATGGCGAAGCAAATGTTACAATTTAGTCCTGAAATCTAATTTTTAAAAATAAAATAAAAAAAAAAAGTGCGGGCAGAAGAAAGCGATGAGCATAGCTTGATTAAGGATGCCAATAAGACAGATGGAATTTGTTTCATCCATCCCTTTCGTATAAATAGAATTTTTTTCATCTTTATCTGTGCACCACCCCTCCTTTTTTTAATAACATATATAAATTTTTAATAAAAATTATAATAATAATTATATATATATATATATATATATATATAATTGTAGCACAATATCTAAGTACAATGCCAATGAACAGGGATGAGTGGGACAGGGCATACTTATTCTCGTTCACATCCTATCTTCACTGATGAAGGCAAAAGTAATCTCCATTCTTACAAAAAGTGAAGAATCTCGTCCCAAAAAAGATAGAGCAAATCCCTATATTGGTTGAAACTATTAACTTTAAGGGGCCGTTTGGTTAATCACTCATAATAGGATCACCATCATCAGTGATCCAACATCATCTCATTTGGCTTAATATTTCAATAAACAAAAATCACTGATGACTGTAGACTATTATGTTTGGGTTACTATAAGAATGAAGAGCCATCATACATATAATATCAATAATATCCTTAAAAACTTATTTACATAATATATTTTATATAATATATAATAATATTATTATTAATAATACTATATATATTATATATTATAGTATATTTATAATAATAACTAATATTATACATATTTATTATATATTATTAATATAGATAATAATATAATATTAATGATAATATATATATATATATTATCTTATTATAATATGAGGAAAAAGATTGATAAATATAAGGATAAAATTATTCTAATTTTTTTTATGAACATCATTATCATTATCATGATTTAGAACTCTCATTTTATGAACGATGGTTCTAATTTTATGATGATAATATGATACTATTTAAATAAAAATATCAAATGGATCATCATCATCATCTCAGAATCATCGATGACCTTTGTAAGAGCATCCGAGACCAAAGAGCCTTTAAGATCGATATAATTTTTCAGATTCTAATTTTATTTAATGCATGATCTCGTACGTGATGTTTCTTCTCGATGGAGATAGGCATAATACCTTCTAATAATTTCCACGCAGCCCATCCAAGCTGTCTCTGTCTCTCTCCAACGCATTGTTACGTCCATCGATAAATATTCGTCGGCCGGGACCAAATCCAAGGCCATTGCGCACGTGTCTGACTCATCTGCCCTTTTGCCACCCCACGTTCCCACTCCAACTTTTTTTTTTTCACCTTCTTGTATTCCACGTGTCATGCCTGAATTGGTTGCTCTTACTTTTCGGTGCCACGCCAATCCAAGAGATTGGACGGACGGTGACGTGGCCGACAGAGGCGCAGCAAATATATTTTCCAGGCACGTTTCGTGGATCCGGTCATTGGATCCACCGCATCTTGGTCTGCCGTTTGACTTCAGAGATCGCAACGTGCGGCGTTGCTCCCACGATGGTGAGAGGGAACATTAAACCACGACACCAAGCACCAACCATCGCTGTTGTGTGTGTGTGTTTTTTTTTTTTTTTAATAAAAAATTCTGTTTTTTTTTTAGCTCGTCGTTGTTGCCGCACTGTGGCTGTTGGCGACCATTTTTTTTTAGTTCTGTGGTGGCTGAAACAAGCACAGGTTCTTGATGTGAACCATGAACGTGGGCAACGAATGTGATGCTGTTCAACTTTCAACGCACCTTCAGCGGCGAAGGAGATCAAGTAGGCACAGAGCTTTGGCATTTTCCCTGGGATTGCTGTTAGCTAATAATTATTTTATATAGTCATTAAAATACAACCACTTTAAGGTATTTAGTAGTTAATTCAAACATAACCTTGTTTGATCAAACCTATCATAAGGGATCCATGTGCATGCTCGAAGGAGATGAAGTGGGCATAAAACTTGGAACTTCTGCCTTGGATTTAGGACACACTCAATCAAATCATCAAACCGATACATAATTTTTATTATAATTAGCAAAATAACATTTATTCTTAAAAATATTTGAAAGGCATAATTGTAAAAACTAACTATTTCTGAACAAAATGTAGCTGTTAAATTTTTTTTTTTAAAGTTTTCTTTGCTGATAAAGTTTTAGTGATGATGTCTATAGATTTTTTTTTTTTTTTCCACTGCTTTGCCAATCTAATCAAAAGAAAGGAGAAATTTATTTGACCCACTTAACTCAGATACTTAAAAATAAACTAAAAAATAAGAAAGTGGGCAAAAATAGAGTAAAATATTATTTTCTTAATTAATAAATAAAATTAAGTTATGGGATCTATCTTTATATAATTCGAGTTAAATTTTTTTTCTACCGTAGCTTTCTTGAAATAGGCATGGATAGTGAAAAAAATTATAAAAAAATCTAAAATTTTACAAGCCATACATCTCAACATCTATATCTACTTTATCTTCAATTGAAATCTAATTATTTCTAGATTGCAAGGTATACCCAATCAAAATATTTTCTAGAAAGGAAATTTTTTTTTGGACAATCTATTTTGACATCCAAAATATGAAATTTGTCCTTAATTGCTAAATGTATCAAACCTTTTAGGGCCAGCATTACATCATAGAATCTAAGAGGTTACATAATTTCAAGGAAAACAACATTTTAATTGGATGTCATATGAAAGTTAGGGTCCTCAAAAATTTAGCACATGATTTGGCTTCTCAATATAATGGATCTCATTGTTTGACCCTATCCTAACTTATCTATTGTGGCTGAAGTGGATCTCATTTTGCAGCTTCAAGAGGATTTGGCAAATAAAGATCATCCAATACAGTTTGTAGATAGAAAGTAATAAGTTTTGAGACATTGCGCTCTTCTTTTTGTCAAAGTTTCATAAAGTGATTTACTTTAAGATGAACGCTATTTGAAAGTTTGAAGATGAGATGAGGATTAAGAATTACGAACGTTTAAAGAATTCTTTCTAAAAGAAAGGTTATGAGACCCAGGCTCAACCCAATTAGGGCAGCTTAGGTTTAACCTACATTAAGTGGATAAGAAAGAGAGCGAGGTACCATCGCAAGGGATATCAACCCCCTCCCTTTTTTTTTCCACAAATATAACCTTGTTGACCTCATTTTTAATCTTTTCATCATATAACTCTCCTTTACTACCCCCTCCTCTCTTTAATGCATAAGCCCTTCTCCGTTGCTTCTCTCTTCCCTCTTATAAGACACCCACATCAAGTATCACAATAACAACTACCCTTCCCCTCCTTTCTCTACTACTACATACTCTTTCTCTCTCACATCTGCCCCACTTTCTTTTCTTCATTCTCCTTCCTTCATTGCTTTCTTATACTTGTTCTTTCTCCCTATTTGTATAATTTTTCCTTTCTATTTCTCACTTTATACATCCCTATTTCTCTTACATTCTTCCTTAATTGTAAATGCATAGGAGTAATTTTTTGGTAAAAAGAATAGTAGCTTGAAGCCTTGTTGTCTATTTGGGTTTCCAATTGAAGCGAACCCTAACATTAGTATTATTTTAATTTGTGTAGATAGTATGGATTTAGGATAGAATCAGAGAAACCCTAAAGTTAGGGTTAGCATTGAAAAATAATATTTTGAACTAGAGATCTCTAGTGACGAGTGGAAACAATTAACTAGATTAGTTATATTAATTGCAAGGGATGTTTGTATCACTTTTAATGTTAATATCTATCCTCTATTTTTATGATAGTAGTAAATGTTATAATTAGTTCAATTTGCTATGTTTAGGTATATTACTGCATTGATTTGTATGTCTTGACTAGGTGGTGCATTGCATGTCAGAGGTAAGAGACCCTCTTACATGTTTTCGTTTATTTTAAGCTATAAATTCTTCTTTTACATGCACATATTATAATGAATTTGATTGAGGTAACTCTTAATTAATGTAAGTGTTCAACACATGGCTATGAGTTGCATTGTTATGGTAGAATGAATTTGTATTAGATATCATGAATTAAAACTTGTGATGCATAAAAATTAAATATGATCTTTTTTTCTAATAATGATAAAAAGAGATAGACCTGGCTACATTCGAATGTAGCCAAGTCTAATCCAATCACCTCTCCATCCTTGGATCTATACAGTTTACGGATCCTAAAGATAGAAAAAATAAAAAAAATGAGATGGCATCAGAATCTGTGTGAATCCAAGGATGAAGAAGGTACTCGGATCCTGAACTTGGCTACATTAAAATACACCCAAGTCTACCTTCTAATAAGAATAATTAGTTGGTTTCAATTTGCTCTAAATAAGAATTAGACATGACAAAAGTGAATGATTTGATAATACAATCTTAAGTATTCACATTAATATCATTGCCTTGTAATTAAGCAGAAATGCGACTCAATTGTTATCTTATCATAAATTAGAAACTTGACTCTATTGTTGCCCAACCATTGGCTAGAAATGAGACATCGTTGATGCCCAATCATGAGCCGAAAATGTAATTATAGTTAATCCAATAATTGAAGACCATGTTAAGGAGCTTTGGGATGACATTGAATTATCTTATTTAAAATAAACACATGCTTGAGCTTCAAGATGATAGATTATAAACATTGAATTATTGATGCAAATAACTGATTATTCATGTAATTGGTATATGCAACTTCGTCATAATTATATTTTATTTTTTAATTTTGTTTTTGTGCTTGTAGAGAGTTTTGCTTTTAAATTATCATTTTTCAAAATGTTTTATGGGCATGCATTGGGGGATTTTTGCTGAATTTTCATCCTCATATCTTATCTTTTAATATTTTCATAATATCAAGATACTTAGTACCATGGAAATTTTGGGTTGCCAATGATATTTTGAGCTTCTATAGATTATTTAGATTGAATCAGACATTTTGTTGGATTGTGGAACCTCCGTGGTTTAGTTAAATATTCGTATCATGATTAGGTGTGGATTTTGGATATTAGAGCCAGATTCATTTGAACTTCTAGGTTTGTTTACTATTAAGTTTGGAGGACTTGGCTGCCTTCATGCTAAAACTTTCGTCTACTATCTTATTTTAAAATAACATATTTGTACTTTAATTATGCATTCTCTGTTATTATGAAGATATTATGCCCATTGTGAAGCCCTGCATATTTTATGGAGCCATATCAGGCGAAATAGACATTATGTCCTATGCTCCTCCATTTATGTGGGAATGCGACAAATTGAACAGAAAAATTCTATGCAAATTCAAGAGTAATTCATGCCATATGAATCATTCATTCAGGTGTTCATGCAGCATAAGGGAACAAATAATGCAATAATTTTCAAATTTAGCCATGGTCACTAGATTTTTTCTGTGACATGATAAATTTGAGCCTACTTTTATTTATTTATTTCTTTCTTTCTTTTATCTTTCTCTTGTTTATCATACCTAGCAAGGAGGAGGCTGATTTTTGGTTTCCAAAATCTCATCCTCCTCATTCTAAATCAAAATTAAGCTAAAATATACTTTTTAATCCATAAACTTTTATTAAAAATTTATTTTAATCCTTAAATTTTTAATTACCATAGTTTAGCTCTTCATATTTTACAAATACTGCATTTCTGATGGTACGTGATAATTAAAATATAAAAAATTAAACTGCGATGATTGACAATATGAGGGCCAAAATAAATGAATTCTGAGTGGATGCTTGTGGGCCAAAAGAAAATCTTCGCCTGCATTGCTTTTGTACGCCAAAGACCCGGCATGCATGACGTTGGGAGACGACGAGGGAACGCCTCAAGGCGGGCTTGATCAAGGCTTGTCCGAACAGCGTGCGCGGTCCCACTCGATGAAAGGAAACGAAAAAGTCTTGCACGGAAACTGCGAGGAAGCCTCCCCCTCCACTGGCTTCTCTCGCTAGTCGTTGGTCTTTAGTCTGGTAACTTGAACTTATATGAGTTATTAAAGTAATTAAGAAGCTAGTCTCCCTTTTCCTTGACGACTAGTTATCATCATTGAAGGTGTCTTCATCCCCTTTGAAGGTCCATTAAAGGAGATGCTTCAGGCTTTTAAAGACCATGAGTTATCAGAGAGATAAATCAAGCAAGAGATGACTCAAATCCTCAATCCTAATGCTAGAAGTGCACTATTTTCTCAATACTTTTAATTTAATTATGCTATATATATATATATATCTTTCTCTTTGCGTCAAATGATGGTACATTTTATATTCGAAAATAGATGCAGTTACCCTATCATGGCACATGTCATGGATATCCACTTTGCTATATCACCTTTCAAAAATAATAAATAAATAAATAGTGTGATTGAGAAGGAAGGAGACTGCCAATTTTTCTAGAGCCTTAACCACACCTCCTTTCTCTATTTCTTTATTACTTTTGTCTTCAACAATTGCAGTATGTGCTAGCACCTTCCATTTATGCTGTTAGAGTTTTTGAAAACTAGCCCTGAGATTGTACCTTGAGAACATGAGGGTTGTTTACAATTTCTAAGGGTGATTCTTTGCTTTATGATTCCTAAGTTTGACTTTCCATCCTTTCTTTTGTACTGTTTTAATAATTGCAACTTTATTTAATATAAATTAATTTTATATACTTTTAATGTAACCATGCAGCATACTTCAGTCTTAATTTTACTAAAATGATCCACTTTGAATTTTTGCATCTTTTCTATCCATTTTTATTTCCATGCTGGTGGAGACAGCTTAATTTCTCTTTATCCATCATCAGTCAAATATTGCTCACTCTTTTCTGCTAGTCTTTGCTTGTTCGCAGTTGCAACTCACTGCAAGCAATGAGAGCAGGACTTTTTTCATGCTGGTGGTCATTTTTAGGCTCAGCAACTCCTCTTTTCGTTTGTGTTTTTTATGAGGAATGTTGAATGCTTTGAACCATTGCACTGCAGCAACAATGAGTAACACATAAGAGGAGGAGAAACCCACAGATTTTAATTGGTTTCAAGGGGTGTTTTTTGGCCTTCCGAGATGAAGTGACTGTTATGTTTGTTTCTATTTCATCTTGTTAGAGTCATTTCTTTCAATTTTAGTAGAGATCCCAGGTGTAAAAGCGCCAACACTAATTTTATTTTATATATAAATAAAAAGGTTGGGTTCGATCGATACAAGATTGATCCCGACTTGACTTAATCTTATGTTTGGGCTTTGATTTTGAGCTTGAATGAAATCTATTAGTTGATTAGGTGATCAATTGTGTTGAAAAACCATTTTAAACCGAGCAAATTATTTAGGTCTAATCAAAGTAATTAAAACCCAATCAAAAAATATTCAGGTTTTTATTAAGGTTAAGCTAAAATATAATAATTGATAATTAAATATAGAATCACAAATATTTTTAATTAAAAGAATAAAAAATCCACTTAAATATGAATTTTCATTCAAAAAAGTTTCAATTTCATCTAAGAAATCAACCATTCTTAAGTGTATAAACTATAATTTTTAAAATTATATTGATATGTTGAGGACATTATAAGTAATAATCTACCAAGACAAACAATGAATATTTATATATCGCTAAGCGAAAATAAGTGAAAGAAGGAGGAGTGGTTGATATAAAAAGAAAGGAATTAGTCTACATAGTGGTCTATTAAATAATTTGGGAATGATATTTAAAGTGAGGGATACAACAAATATAACTATAATAAAGTCTCAATCTCAAACTAATTAGAATCAGTTACATGAATTATTTTTCTCTATTTTGCTTAGTTTAATAATTTTATTAGGGCTTAAAATAAGTTAGATTATATTTGACCATATATCTAGTTTTGTGTCAAGGATATCTAGTAAAAAAATAATTCCAAATAATTTTGCACTCTCACCAAAAATCAAATTGACTTGTATCATTAGATAACAAGATCATATAAAAGTCAAACCGAATCTAGTTATATATATATATATAACTCAAGGTTTACATAAAGGGCCAAAATTTTGAACCCAATCTAATCTATGAGTCTTCAAATGTGGATCAAAGTAGATTTAATCTGTTAGGATCGAATTGGCTCAAAAGTCTACCCATCCCATTGTAGACCTCATGTATCTCCAAGGGAATATGGGTTGGATTTTGTAATAGTCAAGAGTCCTTAAAACCTTAGATGGCCATTTTGGGCTGCTTACTTGCCTGCACCTTTTGTTGCATTGTGCTTATGATTGCATGCAATCACTTAATTCAAACCAAGTCCAACTAGATGGATAGCTTGCTATTAAATTCTCTTTGATCTATGATTGCTAGTACCTTACAGGATATTTGGTTGGTAATAATCTACTTTAGTAATTTGAGATTATAATATAGATTATCATATATAGTAATTAAACATAGTAATCTATGTGGTAATATTTGGTTCTCGATAATTTAAGATTATCACAAATCATGATAATCTGAATTCCATTTGAAAAGAGGGTATCTGAGATTATCAAAGTCCAATATTCTCACATTGTACTCTTGACTTCCATATAAATATAATAAATTTAATTTGATTATATATTTAATATGCATTTGATAATATTTAAATATTAAATATATGATATAATTGTTGCCCAGCTAAGCAACCCAGGAAGGAGGGTGCATTGGATTCTTTGAAAATTTTAAGCAAGTGTGTGCAGAATTTTCAAAACAATGAATTTAGTGTGAAAGTGAAGTGATGATAATAAGAGCAGTTAGCTACAAGAACAATAAGCATTCATACAAACACAGGAATTTATAGTGGTTCGGTGTTAATCCTTGCACCTACGTCCACTCCTCAAAAATCCCTTGGGAATTTTCTCCACTAATCGTTCCACAAACGATTACAATCCTATCTTACCCAGCTAGCTTCTTATTTTTCAGGCACAAGGGAGCTTTATCCTAGCTATCCCAGCTAGCTTCTTGTTTTCCAGGCATAAGGAAGCCTTACAAACCATCAATTTTGGGTTTGGCACACCCTACACAAGTTTCAACCAAATTGAAACTCAAACAGCATACAAATAGACAAAGTTTTAGAGTATACAGCTCCTCAATGAGCAAATGAAACAATAATAGCACTTTATAGTTTTTGAAGATTTTTTCCTTTGAATGAGCTCCTCCTCTTTAATTGCTGGAGTTATAAGTACTTAAGGAAGCTTCTTAAGTTGTTGGTTGGAGCCTTAAATGAGTTTTAATTGCCTTCCAAACTTTTTTGCTCACTTTTTCTTCAAATGAAGAAGGCTAAACTTTCTCTTATTTTTCACTTGATTTTTCTCTCTTTTTACCACTCTTAATCCTTCAAAAATCCTTTGAAAAACTTACTAATCCATTCCATTTATGTGTATTTATAGTTTGTTGAGGGATTGGAATGTTAAACTAGCCGTTTCTAACGGAATGTCAGAACTAGCCACTACTGTCTTCCCAAGCAGTTAGTTGGCATGGTACTTGATTAATCCGGAATTTTTCATTGTCCAGGCCATAGTAGTCGACTACTTAGTCGATTAACTTGAAAATCTTCACTATCTGGCCATAGTAGTCGACTAATTAGTCGACTAACTTGAAAATCTTCACTGTAAAACCTTCTGTGGCATAGATTTGACTTGTTAGCTTGCATGTGAGTCAGCTAATGACTTCAAATTTTCGGATTCTTTCATTTTAAGTACCAGTAGCTGGCGTGAGAGTTGACTAATAGCTTCAAAGCTTAAAAACTCAATCCAAGCCCAAAAGAACTCATTGTATTGAAGAAGATTAGCATCCTAGCTCTCATGTCTTGAACTTTCTTCATGGAATAACTTTCCAAACCTCTGGATTTCATTTGATTTGAGCTTAAAACATTCTTCTTGGATCTTGATCTTCTATAGAAATTTCATTCTTGAACCATAAACTTATTCAGAAGCTTGGAATCCATTTTGTTCATCTTGGTGACTCATGTATGCCTACATTTCAATGTGGTTCTTCATCAAACTCATTAGTAACTTAATTGCTTTGTGATCATCAAAATCAATATGAGGTCAACAATAATATATTATACTAATATTTAATATTTTAAACATCATTATATATTATATAATAATATAAATATTAAATTTAAATTATTAATATTTATGACCATGTTACATATTAAATTTTTATATTTAAATAATTTATAATATATATTTAATATTATTTATATATTTAATATTTTTATATAATATATTTAATAATATTATTATATCATATAATATATATTAAATATTTATAATATTTAAATATATAATATTTCTAAAATAATTTTACAAAGAATTCTTACTTTTTTACATTTCATTTTCCAGCGCAAAAAAAAAAAAGATAGCCCTTTAAGAGATAAAAAAAATTAAACAAAATATAAAAATATAATTTAAGAATGATTATCACATTTGGTTATTGTGACCTAAACGCAGTAACTTACATTCCTAAGAATATTAGTTAATATTAGCAAGGTAAATTTAATGCGATTATCTTACATTTTTTGGAATCTGATTATCAAGTATAAGATTAGTAGAAAACTAAGATTTTTAGTCATATTACATTACCGCAGGCCAAATGCCACTTATAGGTAATTTTCATTAATTTTATAGAGAAAAAGTTGGATAAATTTGTTTCATTGTCTGCGTTCCATATATTAAACATTGAAATTGTAAGTTAAAATTCCCCTTTTTTTCTCCCCAAAGTCATGGCCTTACAATTGAGAATTTTATATTATTATTTTTTTCCTCCCAAAATTATGTTGATATGTAGGCTATTGTGCATAAATTAGTATTTTTTCAAAGTTCTCTTTCTTTGTCACTATTTTAACTGATAAGTTTTATTATGTGGTTAGTTATCTTGGATCATGCTTGGCGCATCCGATTCTACTATCATAATTCAATCCCTAGCAGCCATACTAGGGTTTATGATAAGCCCATTATTTCATTAGTTTAGGTATCATTGTTATAATTCACTATAAGCTAGCTTTTTTCATCTTTGTCATAAGAATAATAATAGCAAGAGTACATAATCTTATTTGAGGTATTCAATTAAAGCCTTACAATTTATTTATTTATTTTTTGCTTTTCAATTGAGTATACCAACTCATAAAATTTATTTGATTAAATATATTTTTGATGATCGTTAATAATTATTTAATGAATCATTTTAGTTACATGATGAATGCTAAAAAGAATACCGAGATAGTGCCTATACAATGTTAAGGCTAGCAAAGAATGAAAAAATAAAAAGAAAAACTCTCACTATTTTTTACCTCCAACTCTTAATGCCTATGTAGGTCTTTTCCTGCTATTTTTCATCTTCCACTTTAGCTATCTCAGCACCATATAGTGGTATTTGAATTTTTTTTTTTTTTTTAGTCCATCATGCCAACTAAGATAGTTCATCAAGTTTTTATTGACGGTCGTCAAAAATATATTTGATTGAATAAATATTATGAATTGGTATACTCAAGAGAAAAGAAAAAAATTATAAGAACTCAATTGAAGAACTTAAACAAGTTCTTAAACAAGTTCATATACTTTTAATGTAATTATCTTTTTTCATAACATAGATTTAATGGAGCATTCCAGAGTTTAATACAATAAAGCCTAGCAGAACCAACTGTGGTTGCGTGAGAGATTCCAGAGGGCAATCAAGGTATCGTAATATCGTGTTTTAAGGCCCAGTCCTTTGGGCTGGCCGGCCCAGACCAATTAAACAAATGAACGAAGCAAGGAGGCTCTTTAGCCTTGGGCCGGTCCATCTAATCGGCCCAGAACCAAGACCGAGCGCAAGCTCGTCCTCAAGAGGGCGACGGAGACTCCCGATAGGAATCGGCATCCAATTTCCTCTCCGCCTGGCCGCCGTCGAGGCCTTGCCGGAGAAAGGCGTTGAGTTCTCTTGATCCCTCGTTTGGTTCCTCGCGTCGATGACTGGGGCTTCACTGTGGAACCGCCGGCATTGAGGATGAAAGCGTCCCTCTGTTACGGAAGTCGCCCCTGTTCTGGGTCCGTTTCCATCGGACAGCCACTTGCCGGATGCCGCATTGCTCAAGGTCTTCTATGAACCCGGCAGGTAGGAGCCATCTTGTCCTCTCTCTTTCCCCCTTTTCACCGTTCAATTGTCGCCGCCGGTGGTTGCCGGTTTTGGTTGGGACATGACCGTCCCCTGTTTCTTGACTCGTGGTCCAATCACGGCCGTGAGGGCCGTCGGAGTAACTGGTCCGGTGGTTGGACCACCAATCAAGAGATTGCCGACGAGAGAGGCTGTCGTTCGAGGCCTCTTTCCCTCTCTTTCCACCGGCTGCCCCCAGCCTGGCCTCCGTTCAGACACAGAGGCCGTCTGCTCCTGTTAATAATCGGGACTTGGCAGCCACCTCGCTGCCCGTTCGGCCCCAATTTGTCGCCTGATTCCACATTCAGACGCCAGGGCTCCTGTCACTACCCTCTACTGCCACCGGTGAGCAGTTGTGGCTAACACACCCTCTCTCTCTCTCTCTCTCTCTCTCTGTTTTCACCATCAATGGCCCTATCTTTCCGCGACAGGGGGCTGAGGGCGGCAACCCAGCAACGCCGCTGGATCTCCACCAGGCCCGCCTAACCGGCCGTAGGCCGGTATTTCCCCGATTCTTTCTCTTTACGAACTTCCCTCTGATCCCTTCTCTCTTTTTGTGTTCTCTCTGCACTGGTATTGCACCAGTACTGTCCCTAGCGAGACCCAGCGATGTATGCTTTGATGACTCCGAGGTCGAAGCCTGGGCTTCTCAGTTTTCCACCTTGGCATAAACAAGTGTTGTTGAACTTCATCGATGCCAAGTTCTATGTCAAAGTTGAATATTTTACAATGCTTCCATGGATCTTCATATTTTGAAGCTTACTCTTTTGGCACTTCATTTTCTACTTATTGTGTTCTTCAAGAATACACGAAGAAGATAACATCAATTTTCTTACTCATATTGAAGAGCCAATGAACAAATGTAGAGGAAAAGTTTACAATCCCTGAACCATATTGGATTAGTAGTGAAAAAAATCAACTGCTCTAGAGAAATACTCAATGAATTTTCTGATGTCGAAGAACATAATCTGGGATGAAGATTCCATATGTATTCTGAATACAGATTGTATAATCAACACTCAAATTTTTCTTCATGACCATGAAAGCCCTTTCCTACATGAAGTTGTCGCAGGTCCAGCTCATTAGTTCTCCAGCCTTTGAACCACTCTAATCGACCTGATGGCTAGATATTGGATATTGTTGGTCAGGTGGATCCTAGTATTTCCATTAATATGTAATTTTGAAATTCTTGTCCATTTTTCGCAAAGCAGTTTCAATGGATCCATCTTTGTAAAATTTGGCTGACATTATGTTCAGCAACAACACAGAATAATTCACACATGCAATGAAGTGAAAATTTTACACATTTCTGAGCATTTTCGGTGATGATCAATTGCTCATTTATCTTTTTCTGATGGCTATCATCCAGTATTTTCGATTATGTATTTCTTTTTAATATTTGTCCTTATGTGCTGTTTCACAACTTGCAATTCATCTTTCTTCACAGGGCAATAATACCAAGTCTAAATGTTGCAATGATAGGTGGCTGTTCTGCTGCTGGAAACCTCAATCGTTGCTTTGGTACATGGACACTAGCTTTTTTGTTGATATGCTGTCTATATGTAAACATGCTTTTTTTTTTTAAAAAAAAATGAGTTTATGAAGTGAAACCTGGGCCACACCATTTGGTGCATGCAAGTATTGGTATTTGGTAGTCCACATTAACTGTGTTGACAGGCATTTAAGCATTCTAGTAATTGCATATATGATATGATGAATCATTTCCATTGGATACACAAAGTTCAGCCATGACCTAATAGTGCTAGAAGACCATCTCTAACCTGTTAATGTTTTAAAGGGCTTGAATTCTTGATTATGAAAAATCTTTTTTGAGGAAGATGATGAGAAATTTTTCTTGCTTTCTCTAATACGACAAAGATTCAAGTACATTAATTCTAAACTTTACCTTAAATGAGAAGTTTACGGGAGCACATCTAGATTCACATATAATGTTATATAAATGTACATGTGCATGTATTTTTTTTTCACTCAAGTAAAAGTGTTCCAATCACATTATACTATCATATTAATCTGCTACTGCTTCCTTAATACCCTACTAAAGTCTTCCAAAAGTCGCTCAATGCTTCTCCTTGATGTTAACTGGTCACCAATTTCAAATGCTCGTAACTCATCTTCCAGCTCTGTAAAAAGTAGAAAGCAATATTTTTCATCAGACCATAAAAATAAGTAATCCTAAGACACTTCTAATACATTATGTCTCATGAATATTGTGATTCCTATGATTTCATATGCATAAGCATCTAGTCCATAGAGACAACATTCACAATTAATGTGTGAGTTTTGTCTTTTTTCTCCTCTTTTATTTGCATGTACTAGAATTACTTGAGAAAAAAAAATTCAATTTTTAATTTTTATTGTTAAATCTGAGAGAAGCATTCTTGACCTAGCCAACCCTTTTTGATGTAATCCTAGTAAATTCATAATTTACTGAAATTTACACAATGCTGTGAGAAACATAACTGACCTAGTTGATCCAGAGCTTTAAGTGGCAAATGTGTGCCATTGGTATCAAAGAAGTAGAGAAAATTTCTCATTAGCTCTGCAGTATTGGTAGAGATCAAGATCTCTCTCTACAATAAAATAATCAGTTAATCATCATCATTAGAAAATCTTGACAAGCAAAATAATGAAATATTGTAAGAATAGTGGATGATACCTTAAAATTCTTCTGGTTATCATAATATCCTGAAACAACCATAAGTAGCCGAAGTTTTTCGGATTCTGCAAGTTTGATGAGAGATCATCAACCAAAGAAGTTTAAAAAATGTTGTGATACATTTATGTCCTCACAATCTTTTTTTTTTGGGGGGGGAATTCTTGGTTCCGTGGAGCATGTAAGAAGTGCTATAAAATGAAATTAGTACTGTTTAATGAAGTGGAGAACAACATGATGTAGCTTTTGAAAGATAGTTTGATGCAAATTTATTTTGGTTGAGTCTCTTTAAGAAGAAAGATTAATATGAAAAACTATTTGCTGAGGTAGTACTCGGTAAAGAGTGATTTAGAGTAAGTAGCCTTTTGAAATGTAAACAATTTACTAAAGCAGGCAACAAGATTTACAATTAAATTTAAATCATGCTAGGCAAAATTTATTTTCACCATTCCA
The DNA here is from genome assembly GCA_017589505.3 of Metroxylon sagu. Lineage (NCBI taxonomy): Eukaryota > Viridiplantae > Streptophyta > Magnoliopsida > Arecales > Arecaceae > Metroxylon > Metroxylon sagu. The sequence continues at coordinate 183 of JACVBY030000437.1, read as the reverse complement.
AAGGATTAAGTCATTCGACAGTTACCGCAATGATCAACTTATGTGGAAAGAAGACCTTTACAATTACAGCATTAATGCTGAACAACATCTTTTATGACTAGCATGAAATTTGTTTACCTCGAAATCGGATCACCTCCTGAGTGCCCAAATCTTCATGAGCAAGAAGTTGTTCAACTGAGATTC
>JACVBY030000619.1:0-135871 GCA_017589505.3 Metroxylon sagu | reverse complement strand
AAGAGAGGAGGAAGCAGGGAGCGATCGGCACATAGCACCGTTATATGGCCACCGATTTTACAGCCGTTATAAATACCCTACGGTTTACATCGTACGCGGCAGCTTGAAGCGTGGAGCGCACGCGAGCGTTAATTAACAGCAGCAACGGTCACAGATTATATTTAAAATCGGCAAATATGACATAATCATATGCATCAATATGCCGATTTTATATTGTTATTCCTATTTTAACACGCAAACCCGTTCGGTTTGGTACTTGTTCTTGAGTGAAGGAGCGCGCTGCCCAAAAAAATTTGTGTACAAATATCGTCACGTAAGAATTTATAACATCCGAATCCGTTAAGCGACGGCGGCCTCCCTTGCTGTGGCGGTGCGGGTGGTTCTCCGTGCCAGAGATCGAAAGCTGCGTACAAATACCTCCTCCTCTCCTTCTGAAAGCTCTCTCCACCGATTGCGAGGCGGAAGATGAAAACCCTAAAGATGGAATCGCAGAAGAAGCTCCGGGTTTTCGTCCGGTCCCCCGACCTCGGCCTTCCCTCCCGAGCCCTAACCCTAGCCCCTGATCTCACCCTCTGCCGCCTTAAGCTCTCCTTCCTTCCCCAATCCCTCCCCTCCCAAACCCTATCCCTCGATTCCCTTTACTTCTCTCTCAACGGCAAACCCCTCACCGACTCCTCCTCCCTCGCCGACGCTGGCGTCCCTAGCTCTTCAATCCTAACCCTCCACCTCCGCCTCCGCGGTGGCGGCGGCGATGGCGGCGCCACCGGCGCCGAGTCCCGCGACTGCTACCTCAACATGTACGCCACCAAGAAGCCCGACAAGGTGGATCCAAACGAGACCCGGCTTTCCAAGTGGACCACCTGCGCCCTATCCTTTGAGCCCCTCGCTCCCCCATGCGTGATTGACCGGCTGGGCAACCTCTTCAACAAGGAGCCCCTCGTCGAGGCCCTTCTCCACAAGAAGCTTCCCAAGGAGTTCGGCCACATCCGGGGTTTGAAGGACATGATCCCGATCCACCTCTGCCCAATCCCCGGCGCTGACGATTCTGAGACTAAGTTTCAGTGCCCGATCACTGGCCAAGAGTTCCATGGGAAATATGGATTCTTGGCGATTCGTGGATGTGGCCATGTTTTGAGCGTTAAGGCGTTGAAAGAGGTCAAGTCTTCGTCTTGCCTGGTTTGTCATAAAGAGTTTTCGGAATTGGATAAGATTGTGATTAATGGAAGCGCAGAGGAAGTTGCAGCTCTGAGGGAGCGGATGGAAGAGGAGAGGGGCCGGCTGAAAGAGAGGAAGGAAAAGAAGGTGGGTACATGCCTGACTGGTACAAAGCATGCCAATGATGAGAAAGGCGGTATTTTGGAGAACGGGAAGAAGGATGGGCGTGGCAAAAGGTTCAAGGCAGTGGATATGGTGCCAGCTCATGCTACAAAGGAAGTATATGCATCTATCTTCACGTCATCGAAGAAATCTGATTTCAAGGAGACTTTTACTTGCAGGTCACTCCCGATTGGGAGGAACTAACAAGGAAGCATGTGATTGATAGAAGCCTTCTGTTTGATCACACTGTTCATTCAGTTGTAACTGGCTGCTTAGTTATTGCGTACCATGCTTGTATATTTCTTTTAATAAGGTGTCATGAAAAACTTTTGTTGACCAATTGCTTGATCAAGTCTGTCCTTCCTCATCTGCTGAATATTGAGGTACTACTAAATCTACTGTATAGACATTGTTTTAATGCATTCAATTGTCATAGTGCTTAGAACAGAGGGTGCTGGAGCTTCTTCTTCTCTTTGTGGATTGTGCATGCGGTGGCTTCTCTTTTTGTTCTCTTGTTCTCTTTCTCTTCAAGATATATCTTTTGAAGTTTATATGGAAACTTTGCAAATCATTTCTTACTTAAATGATCTAACCGTGCATGAGTCCACCTTAAGTTACATTTGTGTTAGGTGTGTGAGTATGCACTTTGATGCTGACATTGAGCACCTCTCATATTTTATTAACATGTTTCCTCATTGCAATGCTCAAATATCATGTCAAAGTTTGTGTGCATATCTAGTGTAGAAGGTCATGCCACATATCAATGGGTTTGGTAATTTAAAGGTTACTAAATTAGATAGATCTCTTAGGGAAAGTATATTAGGCTAATTGGTGATTTTCTGCTGGATTGAGGATGTCAGATGGATTATTTATCCTATAGAGGACTTAAATCTCACAGCTGTCTATCTTGATCCATAACTTGATGCATGAATGTTCACATTACCTACTTTTGCTATTTAAATATGGTCAAATGTTAAACATGTGATTATTGTAGAATGAACATCAGCATCTACTGATGGTATTGTTAATCATGGTGGGTTTACCATAGGATGCAGTTTACTGATTTATGTCATGAGTAATAGTATTAGGTGATTTTTTTCCAAATTGTTCATTTGTAGGGGAAGCCATGCTCAACTCATGAATGTTAGATTATTCTAATGGGGACTTTGACTAGATTAGTGTTCTCAATTTTGAAATAAATGAAATCTATGAAAGATTTAATATTCCGTTTTCATTCCCTTTTCCTCTTTTTTTCTTTTGTTTTTGACAAATATTTTGATTGCTGATTTCCCTTTCTTGTGTTTTCAGTTAAAAGACACCAAACATACTATATGCTTGCAATATGTGATGTAGGGCAGTTCTAAAGGTGCATTCTATGTGCAAACAATAAATGCTGTTATGCAAATTTTGTTAGTTATTGTAAATTAGCCCTGAGCAGCTCTATTTGCGATGAAATATTGTGAGTAAAAAATATAATATTCTATGCAACCCAAAGACCTGGATTAGTATTTCTGAGACAAGGAAAAAAAAAATTCAATGAAGAGCTGAAACTAATATATGGTTAAACTGAGGAACTGGACTAGTAATCTAAATGCAAGATGTTCAATTGAATGCCCTGTAGAGCAAAGAACTACCTAGTAGGCGTTGCTCTATCCTTAAAGGAGTCCTACCGATCACTATGAAAGAACCTCCGAAGCCATCACGAGAGCCATTGTAGTATTTGCAAGAAAATTTTTGAATCCTTAGTGATTTGGATGTCTCTTGGATGTTTGGTAAGGCGAGCAATGGATAAGCATCCTAGCTTTAATATCAACTTGCTGGTTCTGCATCATGTGGATAAAAATATGGGACAATTGGTTTCATGTTAAAACTGGTGAGTTGGTGATTAGGACTCAGGATTTTGGGTTTCCTGGTCCAACATCAGCTTTTCAGGATAAAAGTGCACTGATAGGTCCAATTGAGAGGGAGTTTTAACGATGATTTGAAGAACATTTGTGTTTTCTAGCTGTGGGGCTACAAAAGAGATGAAAAGGCTGTACTAGCAGGTCACCCCTCAGTTGTCTGGATGATACTCCTTTTGTATTTTATCTGCTGAGGGTTTGCTGCACTGCTGTTGGGGGGCTGTTTAAGGTTCGATCTAGATCATAGTTGAGCTGAGAAGGTGAGGGAAACAGGACAAAAGAAACTAAAGAACAAAAGTCAATTGGGAGGAGGGAGAGAGTGGGGAGAAAGAAGATCTGGACATATTTAGGTTGGTGTTAAAATGTAATTAAGCCTCAGTTGTAAAGGAAGTAATAGATGGACACTTGTATTTATTTTCAGCAAATATTAAAAGATAGGCCATAGGGGTAGGATGGGAGGTACTTCTAGATACGGCAGAACAAAATTAGGTTCCTTATCAAAACAATTTAGTCCTATTGTCAGAAAAGGCGCCAGGCATTACTTCAAAAAGGGAAAAGAAAATGGACAATATCTAGCTAATAGCTACGGTATACTCTGTACTTATTTAGCATAATCTCTACAATGATCCAAAAGTGTAATGAAACTATTCCTTGGCCTTTATCTTGACTAGTCAAAAGTCATGAGTCCAGTTAAGATGTATCTGGTATGTCCTGAACACCTGATTGCTCTGTCAATTTTCTTTGGCTTGGAAAATTTGTCATCTGGGAAATGAAAACTAAAGCTTATGTTAGCTTTGAATTGTTTCCTATATCTCTTGATTGGTGATCCACTTATTCTCTGAAATGGTCAATTACACCACTTGACTAAAAACCTTTATTACCTTCTAGTGAGTGTTGAGACAAGTTGCTAAGCTGAGGTAGCTTTTATCTTGATCATTCTCTTTGGAAATTGTGCTGATAGCAGAATAGGTGGGATAGGTAGACAACAATGGTAGTGCCATCCTTGTTCTACCAGATAGTGAAATGCTGAAAGAATTTGGGTGCATAGGTGGCCCACTCAAGGATCATCAAAATCTTCGTTGGATAATGTTAAGCTCTCCACATCAAGAATGTTGCTAAATACTTCATTTGGAGGTAAATCCAGGAAATTGGTATTAGTGTTGATCTTCCCAAGGGTCTTGTGAGGAATCACATTTCCAACATTGGATTTTCTTACCAGTTTGAAATCTAAGAATGAATCTTCATAGTCACCATATTACATTTTTTGAACTCTTATAAGATGTAATTAGTAATTGTAACAGACTTAAAGTTTTCAACTTTTCATTGCCTAAGATGCCTTCTGCTATTTTTATCATGCAAACCATGAGAGACCTAACAAATGACTCGGCAAGATCACCAATGTAGCTCCAAGTAGATGCGTTTTCAAATCCACAAGCTTCATATGACGAACTTCGAATGGGCTATGACCCATAGAGAAAGAGGTCGACTGAAATTTTACATGCAAACTAGGCTGTAGGTAGAACTTGGTCCCAACTTGTCATGCACCCTAGTCTGATAATCGGTCAGTGCTGGAGAAGCAGGGGAAATCTGGAATTCTGTATTAAACATTCTTGTAGTGTTATCCAAAAGGAACTCACATATCGGAAATTTCTATTTATGACTATGGTTTTTGACCATCCAAAGTAATATTGTAGCAATGCCTGAAACATTAACCTTTTATGCTAAGGAATTGTATGTCCCATTTTTAGGGGGGAAAGCAATGCTCTACAAAGTGAAAAATCAAATCAGGATCCCAAAACAGTTCTAGGTAATTCTTACATGCCAAGATTGTAGCATGAGGTACCTGGCAGTCACAATGGCATGTGTGGTCCTTTATTTTGCCTCTTACCCAATTGACATGTATGGCATTATGTCATAACTGCACCAAATTCCTCTTTAACTGACACCAACAGGCTGTATATACACATGATTTGGGTGATTCTGTCGCCAGGAAGATGAGTGTGGGAGCCCTTAATTTTGGTGGGAGATTGGACCTTAACCTTTGCGGTACATTATCGTATGAGCACTATGCATGCCAATGGACAAAGTGTGTGGTGCAGCATATAGACCTGCATATGCCATTGTCAATGCCACATGATTTAGCTCAGATATGGTATTAGGATTAGTCACGGTTCAGTTCTTATTATAGTGCACTGTTTCCAGTTTCTTGAAGATCGCAGAATTTAAGCCCTGCTGTAAGACAGCTGGCGCTTCCTATATAGTTAGAATGTTGCTTCTCAGAATTGTTAGGCTTCATGTGCATGCACGCATGTTTTTGAAAAACCACAATAAATGAGAGATGTCCTAATTTTGGTTATTTCTAGAGATCTCTTTAGAAGTTACTAAACACTATAAAGTTTTTCCCTATTCATAGTCCTTTTCATGTTGCAGTGTGCCATAACCTTAGGAAGCTTGTAAATCTGACTCTACTTCTATTTGAAGCCAGTCCTAATGAACCCATTGAGTCATTTACTGGTTATCTTTATGACTTGCATGCTGAGATTAGGAGATAATACTAAACAATTGAAACTACAGGTTAGCTGCAGATTTTATCATGAATTTCAATAGTTTTAGGAAGGCCACAGGGTTATGGTCTAAAGTCATCCAGATTGATTTTTAAAACCAAGAGATGAAACTCCATGCTTAAAATGTGTCTTGAGAAGATCATGAAAAAAATGAGTTATGAACTTGTTTTGAGTGCTGAATTATGCTTACTAGTCATATCAGCATACCATACCACACAAGTACGCAACCAATACCCCTAACCAAGTGTCATTACCAAAAACTATACTATCATGATACTGACACTGTACCAATTAGGTATTGCTAAGGGGTACTGCTACCGGTAATTAAAACCTTGGTTATGGTGCTTGTATCTTGGACTTCCCCTGGGGATGGGAATAATCATCATATTCAATAAGGATGTGGGAAGCTGCAAATGATTTTGCAAGTGGGCCACCTAGTCACCCTGCTTCTTCTGGCTTCTCTCTCACAACACTACGTCTGACCATTCTCAGAAAGCAAAGAGATAGAAGATACCTTAAAGAAATACATCATCTCGACGTGCACTTGAGGGTGCTGATAGTTTTTGGTCCGGTAGCTCCGGGACTGCTCCTTCCTAATTGTACACGTGTCATGAAGATACAGGCTTTACATTAAACTTTATGTGATATAATGCTGCTTTCATTTTCTCTGACCAAAATTTCCAGGCTAGTGAAAGTTAATTGCATCATGTATTGTGAATGTGCTAAAGACCTCATTGGACTCTTGGTAAGATGGAGGCTGAGAATTACTTAGTGTTTTGAGCATAAAAGATTTGTTTCAGTCATTAATTAATTGTGTTTTTTATCTTATCTAAACGAACTCTTGTTACTCTTCAGGGACTTAATTATAGTGGTTTAAGGATTTACTTTAATAAATTAAATACAATAGAATTTTTTGTTGCCCTTGTATTCTGTATAAACTTTTGCATGCGAGTTCTCTCATTTTCTTCAAAGATGTGAACCATGGTAGAAAACCAGAGTGAGATTATGTCCCAATTCCAATTCTAACCATTGAGAAATCAGCCTTGAACCTGCAATGATCACCTGTAAAGCAGCCCTAGGCCCTATAAAGGAGCCACAGCTGGGCTTTCTTTGGAGCCCAACCTACCAAGCTAAGTCATTCTTTAGTGTCTTGAGCACCCATGACCTGCAGTCCCTGAAACTAGCACTGATTAGTCCCAGAACTGATGCAAGCAGTCTGATTGGCCTGTAATATACAATTCATTAAATTTTTGAAATCTTAACCTTTCAAACTATCTTTTTCATTAAATCCTTTTTCTCCCTGCATTTGTTTAGGTTATCTTCTTCTTCTTGAATTGCCTAATTATCCCTTTTCTGTGCATCATATACAAATCATTGGGGATGAATTTTTTTTTTCTCTTAGTTCCAATGAATGAGATCATTTGCGATGACATTTAGGGCACCTATAGCATGTAGTGTGAAATATACAATAACTTTTTTATTGTGAATTGAATTGCCAAGGGAAGGTACACTTTTTATTTAATAACTATTGTATCGATGTTGTCTTTTCCTAATATATCATTGTCCCTAAAAGAAAAGGTCTGGTATCTTCATAGAAGGTTCAAGGTAGGTATGAGTTTGCACATTGGAAGTGTTTGATGGTAGGACAGGTCATGGGAAACATGCATTATAATGAGTTGCATGTTATCTGATACTTCACGGTCATGCACATTGCAAGACCTGATTATATTGCTTCTTGGAGTCATTTTGGAACTCCATGTTTTCTTTTAAGGTTTGAGAAACTTGTAATTTTAAGGCATCTAAATGGCCTTTAGTTCCTTGTCAAGTTAGATGCAATTCAGAGTACCAAGTCTTTGGTGGTTCTTGTATGTTAAGTACCTTTATACATGCATATGTTTGTGTGTTAGGTTTTGGAATTTGGGATTGCATTATGCGATGGTTATATTCATATAATCATGAGGTGTAGAATTTTGTTAAAGTTCTTCATATAATTATTATGGGCTTCTTTGGACTTCTGTGTAACATGCTTACATGTGATCCTGGAGGACTATTATGGCTGACATTGAGCTCAAAGTTCACAAATAGTGAACCAAAATGTTATGGGGCACGTAGTTTCTTGTATTTGTAAGGGCACCAAAGGTTTGATAGGATGTTGTGAAACCTTCAAAAGATGATTGGGTTTTTAAACAGATATCTTCTAGTTTTTACCTGATGGACCAAAAAGATCAATGAAATAATCAAGTGGTGAGAAGGATATCTTGTTCTTGTTTTTCTTGTTTCTGTAAACCATCTTGTTGTTTAGAATGGCCTTAAATTCATAATTTGCGGGAAGTCATGAAGAGATGACATAGATATGTTCAGAAAAATATCTGCAAATTCTTGTTAACAGCAATGCTATGTTATTTCAAGGATTAAGATATCTCAATTTTGCAAGGTAACACTCTTAATTTATTCAGGATCCTTGTGGATGTTCTCTTCGAGCAAACCTTTGAAGTAAAGTGGCTGTTTTCAAATCAAATCATTATAAATATCTTGTTTAAAATGATTGAAGATATTCTCTTTTTAAGTTTTTCCTCTAAGGGCCCAACATTTGTTACACATGATTCAGCTGAGTTTTTTTTTTTTTTTTTAAAAAAAGGGATATGGAGTATGAGGCTGTGCATGGTTCTACCCTATTTGGCTTGCTCTTGGTGAATCATTGGGAGAATTCTGTTTGATTCAATTGAGATTTTGCTTGGTCTTTATTCATTTTATTATTCTGTTTCTGTTAGATCATGCCATTTTTATATGTGCGGTTTATAAGATGAGCTTTGTGTGGTGATGTTCTTTTCTTGCTGCAGACTTTGGCCAACATGTGCAGGATGTAGGCAGGTTATTTTGTATACGCATCATTTGCTTGGAGCAGGAATCTTCAACTTTAGGAAGGAGTAGGAATTTTCACCTTAAAAAATAGGGGTCCAAAGGAGCCTGTTAAGGTTTATGCTACATCTGAAATTGAGAAATAGGTTTGAAGTTTGTTTTGATTCTGTTATTATTAAAAGTAGATGAGGATTTTGGGATTGAGTTATTGAACTATCGATTAAAGGTTGATTTTACTGCAAAACTTAAAGATCATCAATCCATAATTATTTGTAACCATCAACTGACCAATATCCTTTTTGTTGCTCATTGCACCTAGATGTGATATTTGTGATGGAACCCGTATATCTTGTAGATAAATGGCTGTTAATGTCAGGGGTTAAAGTATCGTAGTTTTTCTCTTTTTTTTTCCTTTCCCTTTTAGATAATTCCTGAACGCAATAATGTTAACAGAGGCATGAAGGATGAAACATATCTGTAACAAAAATAAGACCACCAATCTGATGGCAATCACGTCCAATTGAACCCAAGCCACCCTCCACATATTCTTGATGATCGGTGAACTAAACAGAATTTTTCATTTTAAAGGTTGTGTTTTAGTTTACAATTATATTTCCCTTCCTATGAGCAATTCATCTTTTATTTCTGTTTAGTTGAACATTGACTGAATTTTGCTCCAGTTTTATTGGTCGGAGGACTTATTGGCTCTGCCTTTATTCCTTTTCATAACCATATCAAAGCACCATTTCACGTGCGAGATCAATGCCTTACCTATCTGCGAAAAAAGACCTTTTTCTTTTTTGCATCCTCTCATTGTAGAACTCATCGTCTCTTCGGTACTGGAATACATTCTTCCACACAGAAAACTAACATTGTTGATCAGCCGATAATTACTCACTAGCTTTCTTCTCCTCTAATTGTTTTTCTTCGAGCGCTGGCATTCAAGCTCGCGTGATAAGAGTTATGGCTGCTGTTACTACCGTGACACTGCTACCACAATTACTACATGACTATAGCTACTACCATTACGACGATGACGATGATGGCGATCAGGAGACGACGACGATGACGGACAGCAGCAGCATTAATAATAATAATGAATAAATAATTTAAAGAAAAATTAACAAAAAATTTGTATAATTTAATAATAAAGGTAAAAAAGTTTTGTTCTTGAAAAAAATGACAAAATCAATCAAAGAAATATTGCTCTATTTGTGGAAGTACAGATGGTTTGAAAGTAAACTAGCCAGAAAATCAAAATAAAAATATTCAGAAAAAAAAGAAAATGAAATGGTAGAAGAGAATTTGTCTGTGTAGCTTTTAAAAGGCCCGTGGATGATTTAAAGGCAAATTGCCACATTGCTTACTCTAAAGATTTCTTTGAAAATTTTGAAGGGTTCAGAATGAAAGGAAACAAATCTACATGGAAAATAATATCTATTTATATATTTTAAATGTGGGAACATACAAATTTGATGTTAGGGGTTGATTTTTACTCGCTAATGAATATTTTTTCCTAAGCATGAGGTGAAAATAATCATTAATTCATTTTCCTTTTATTTGTTCATATGTGCTGGGCATTTCATTATTTTTATTGTCTTGTAACGTGACAAAATTAGTAGGTTATATGTATATTTTATGGTATCTAGTTAAGCTAGTTATTTTATTTTAAGTTAATTAATGAATTATTGTTTATTTAGGCTATTATGTCATACTTTGATTGTTTTATTATGGGTTCAATATCGAGTTAATATTTACTTGGGCTAATATGCTAAGCTTTCATAAAAAAATGAACACCATTCACTGAACTCATATCTTATTATTTTTATATAAATATAAAATTATTTATAAATATTCATTCTTTAGTAAAAAATTATAATTTAAATATAAAGATAATAATTTATATCTCATTATCTTTATACAAATATATAATTATTTATAAATATCACTATTCTTTAGTAAAAAATTTTAATAAGAAAGTTATAATTTAAACTTAAGAATAATGGTTCATATCTCATATTATACTTAAAAGGTATTTATAATATTTTTACTTCACTTTTCAGAAAAGTGGGTGGCCAAACTAAACACAAGCTATTCTGAAAAGTATGTCTCCCACCCCTCCTCTCCATGGCCAATCAAATAATCTTCTTCATTTTTTCTGAGAACCAAATTCTTAGATTCTTTTTTTCAGCCATAATCTTCTTCTGATGAATCTACTTTCTGGGCACGGACTTTCTGCTTCAAAGCTTCAGGCAGATAGGTATTGGCATTTGAGAGGTCTCAGTGAAGGCGAACCTTAAGAATCTGCATGCATCTTGGTCACGGCCAGATCATATTACATGCAAGATTCATTATTGAACTGATCACTCCATGTCCTCCAACTATTTTTAGATTATTATATCTGGCAATTTCATGTGACATTCGTCATCTTATCTTCTTTTGTCTGGTCATGAGCCATGAGTCATCGTCCATCATTCCCTAATGGACCAACTCGTTTGCTTTCCAAACGAGAGAAGAGCAAAACATCTTAAGGCTAGATCCCATCGTGTCATCGCGGGAGCCATACTTTATTTAATTCCCAGATCTGGACTTTAGCCGTACTTTATTTAATTCCCAGATCTGGACTTTAGCCTTAGCCTTTATTTAACTCTCGCATTATTTTGCTGAAGCAATTATGGGGCTACAATTTGTCCGATCAAATTGCACCAATAATTTGAACCATGAGCCATCCGATTAAATTTTTGATCAAGTGGCGCTCTCCGTCGGTCCGAATCACGACGCTTATTGGATTCGCAAACTTAGCTGGCTTTCTACGGACCACAGCACGTTTTTGAGGTATGAGTACGATGAGCTCCAATCACCACACACACCAATCGCACCACCCTTCTACCTTAAAAATTCATGCTGCTGTTAAGCACACGCGTTTCCATTCTCGCCACGTAACTCTTTGCCATTCGTGCATCACACTGCTAATATCCTCCAATATTATGGTGTTCAATACGTGCATCACCGTTCTTGTTTTTTTTTTTTTTAATGATGTTTGTATAACTCAAAATAATGTAAAAAATTATATTTCTTAAAATAATGCAAAATAACCTGCCTAGATGCCATTTAAGCTTTTTCTTTTTTTCTTTTTTTTTTTTAACACATTAGTGCAGCGAGATGCCTTTTAAAATCATTTGTTTGATAAATAATTTAAAATTATCTTGTTTTAAATTTTTTTTATTGTAAATATGATTTCATGCTAAAGAAGTACCACTTGAATTTCTATTTTGATATAATTTTATGTCAGATTATCTTTTTTTTTTTTAATTCGTGTCTCCAATAGAGATAATTTTAAAATAAAATCTTCTACTTCAACATGTTAAAATTTTAGAATAAAAAAAAAAAAATTCAATGGGGTCATAAATCAATGATAATTTTAGGCCATAACACATGGCCGATTCTATATTATTTTGAAAAATATCTTTTATATGGTTCTTGAAATTAGTTTATTTTCAGGCATTATTTAAAAAAAAAAAAATCCCCCTCCTTCTATCGCTAATGTATGATAAATATATGGTCATGAAGACCGTCTTTAATTGGCCCGTGAGCCAGGCCTGCCGTGTGGGCTCCATGATCCAGCTGTTGTCGTTGCCTACGTTTTAAAATTGGGCCCTATTCCGCCAAACAAGTTGCATGCCAGTGCTGGCTTTAGGACGTCAAATCACAGCGGTTCATTTCCATGTTTCCATCTCTCGCGACTCCCGTCGATCCATCGTTCATCTCACCTAACGGTTCAAAAATATCTCAACCGACGGTACCCAACGGGCCTCATCTCCATTGGCGCCACCACCGTCGCCGCGCTCCGGATAAAGAGAGAAAATAATTTTAAACTAAAACCAATAAAACAATTGCCTCATCCGCTCGCCGCCTCGAACGGACTCGACGTTCTTTCCGGAGCCACGACATGCGAGCATCGAAGGAGATCATTCCGTCCTAGCCAAGGAAAATAGAACACGTGGGAGATAATTCAGACATAACCGGTTCCGGGGGAGCAGAGGAACGGGAAGGGGGCCATCTCTCTTTATTTATTTATTTATTTTAGTTATTGTTATTATTATTATTTTCTTTCGCCTGCTTCCCTACCGATCTTTTTCTTCCCCCAGCGAGAGACCCTCGCCCTTCCGCCGTGACGCGATGGTGGGAGTGAGGCCCCTCTCCCCTCCACGGGCCTTCTCGAACCGCTTCTTTTGACCCCCTCGCCTCCCCCCTTCCCCTTTCCCAAAAGAATCCCGCAAACCCTAAGTTTCTCTCGCCCCTCTTCCCCTTCTTGACGGTATCACCGGAGATCCGCTGCGTCCTCCTCCAGATTCCACCCGTTTGAGGTTAGATCTTGGCCCCAATCCTCCCATTTCTAGGGTTTCATCTCTCGGATTGGTTTTATTGAGGGGTTAGAGTTTGGTCGACCTTCAGATCGTCTAGGGTTTTCATGTTTTGCGATGTCGTCCATCTTGCCGAAGAACGAGACCGTCCAGATCCGGGAGGTGTGGAACGACAACGTTGACGCGGAGTTCGCCCTGATTCGCGAGATTGTCGATGATTTCCCCTTTGTTGCCATGGACACCGAGTTCCCGGGCATCGTAGCCCGCCCCCTCGGCAACTTCAAGACGAGCTCCGACTTCAACTACGCCACCCTCAAGGCAAACGTCGACATGCTGAAGCTGATCCAGCTGGGGCTCACCTTCTCGGACGAATCCGGCAACCTCCCCACCTGCGGCACCGGCCGCGGTTGTGTCTGGCAGTTCAACTTTCGGGAGTTCGACGTGCAGCACGATATATATGCGTCCGACTCCATCGAGCTCCTTCGCCAGAGCGGCATCGATTTCAAGAAGAACAACGAGAGGGGTATCGACGCCAACCGCTTTGGGGAGCTTCTCATGTCGTCCGGCATTGTGCTCAATGACTCTGTCCACTGGGTTACGTTTCATAGTGGCTATGATTTCGGATATCTTCTCAACCTGCTCACTTGCCAGAACCTTCCCGATACCCAGGCCGGTTTCTTTAATCTGATTAAGATCTACTTCCCGACGGTTTATGACATCAAGCATCTGATGAAATTCTGCAACAGCCTCCATGGGGGGCTCAACAAGCTCGCTGAGCTGCTGGATGTTGAGAGGGTTGGGATCTGCCACCAGGCCGGGTCGGACAGCCTTCTCACCTCGTGCACCTTTAGGAAGTTGAAGGAGTCATTCTTCAATGGCTCCACTGAGAGATATGCAGGCGTGTTGTATGGTCTGGGTGTTGAGAATGGACAGAATACTCATTGAGTTGAAAAAAAAAATAATAGTAATATTAATAAGAAGTGAATGAATGAAAAAAAGTTTGTTTGGTGAGTAAATATGCATGTGATGCTTTCTTCTTTCTTATCTGTGTATTTCTACTCCTTTGGCAGGAAAAGATTGCACCTTTTGGTAGTTCTAATTATCTTGATATACAGCTCGTGTATACTTTAGGCTGTTATATTTTTATTGTTTTCTAAGGTGTTTGTGGTGAATTGTTGTGATATTGAATTGTTTGAGATGTTGCGATCATGCCCTCAAGGTTATACATTGGCCTTGCTTTGGATTACGTATGTTTGTTCATGAGGCGCTGACAGCTATATGAGATGCATCGTTCAGTGGTCATCCAGGTTCTTTAATGAGGAAATGCTCCATTTTCTGCAATGTGTCATGTGGCAAGGTATGTGTCTGTCCTTTTTTTGTCTGAGTTTTGGGTCCATAATTGATCCAAGTTTTGATGCTGCTATCGTGTGACTTGATTGAAGCAAGATATTTTTATTATGAAATTGGATTTTAGCTTGCTAATGAACTCAGCTTTTCTGGGAGATGTTTGTCATTACTGTGCATTTATTATTTTGTATAATTATTATTAGCAGCAAGCCAGTTCTTCAGTTTGCTCAGACAATGTAAGCCACCTCGACATTTATTTGTTTAGATTGACTATAAATGCATGCATTGGCTATTTGGAAGGATAATTTAGCTCCTAGTGCTGGGGTTGGGCTCTCATGGAATGGAGAAATAGAGTTTGCAATTTGTTTACCTACTTTTCTGCTTGATATTCTTTACTATGAGAGGGGTTGTGGCTTTTATTACTGGGGAACCGGAGCTAGCATTTTCTATTTATAGCTTCTTCTGATGGAATTGATGAGCTCAGAAATGTTGGGCAGGAACAAAGGATGAAAGGGTGGTCGTGATCTTTTATGGAAAATTTTAATGGATTTGAATCTAGACTAGTCTTTAGCCATTTTGGATTTGGGGAGATCTTAATAAAAAGATGGCTACGTGGGTTAGGTTAATGAATAGGATGAAGAGAATGAGCGGAGGACCAAAGATGGAAGAATGTCCAGAGCAAAAGATTTTAGTAATCTTGGTAAAGTTGAAGTTGATGTTGAGAATTGTTAGCCACCATGGGTTGGGATTGATCATGGGGTGGTTGAGAAGAGGATATGGAGTTGGATGACCTGTGAGAATTCCATCATTAGGTTCTATGATGTTGCCAGAGAAGAATGACACCTACTATTTGACAGTGGACGATACAAATGAAAGAACTTGGGATAAAAATCGAATTGCCGACATGGATATTTAGGGAAAGATCTTATGTTGCTAATATTAGTAGTTATGTTATTTATTTGAATATTGGTTGCCTTATCAAGCAGAAAGATAAAAATGGCCCACCTATTTGGTATGGCTTCACATGACCTAGTTTCCTGTCTTATGATGTTAGAATTTCAAACTTTTCTTTCCTGCATGGTTTAGGGTGAAATTGTTCTCATTATAGGAGGATCTGCTGGTTCCCAAGCTTATTTGCTATTTCATGGAATTTCAGAAAGAAAGAAAGAAGCCAGACAGTAGTAATTTCTTTTTTTTTTTTTTTGGTCCCCACATGGGAGAGAAGGGGGGGGGGGCGCAAAACATTCATCTGTATGTTAAGTGAACTGCTGTTGCCCATTCCACCCGATGCTATTTTCAAGAGTATAGACATGTTATGGCTTCATTGATTTCTTTTATATACTATCGCCACGATATATTTTTGACAAATTGGCCTGGTGGTATTTTCTCTTGTTAGATTTCTTTGTACTTCTTTATTATCATTTGCTATTTGCTTTCCCACTGCTGAGAAATGACGGTTTCTCAATTTGATTTTCTATTATTTCCATTTTTGGTGTCACTTCGGAAACGACTGGTGTATTGGATGATATGCTAATAAGTTATTTCTTATTGCTTCCTAAAATTTAGCTTGTGGTTGGAGGATGTGGATCATCTCTAGTGGTAGTTTTCCTGTGATTGTAACGCATTGTGGAAAGGGTTGAGAGAAGATCATCAGGTTGGAAATAAAAAGGTCTTTGACTTATGAGGGAAAGTCTCTTGTGTTAGAGCAATAGTGATGAATCTTGCTCTGTATTGTGAGTCCATGCTCAAAAAAATTACCATTGCAATTGAATTGAGAAAAATGCAAAATAATTTCTTCTGAAGACAGAAGAGCAAAAGGCTAGAATGTATAAACTATTTTGATTAGGATAAGGTGATGGTTTAATTTTTTTTCCAATTTGCCTAGCCAACTCTACCTCTTCTTGATAACAGTGTGACAATTTATACATAGTAGTTTGCATGCCTTGCCTGATGACCCTCTTCTTGATTGTTTAAGAGCATGTCTTTTTTGGCTGAAAAGGGGAAAATGGCATGACTTTCATAGATTTATTTGATTTCATTATGAGAAAATATATGTAATGAATTTTGTCTCTTAGCTAATGATATTCAAACTAAAGCTTATTTAGAAGCGTGTTATTTGCAAACTCTGGCACTTAGTAGGTTGGTTAGAATGGTGTGACTATTGGACATGCTTATTTGTATAATGTATCTGCAATTCCACATGTTTTTCTTCATGTTGAATAAAATAAGAACACCTTATTTTCTGAACCTATTGATAATATGTAATTATATTTTTGGTGGAATTAATGTAGAAAAACAAAGAGGGTGCCTTTGTAATCTATGCCATATACACAACAGAGAATATATTGATAGCAACAATTCAGGTGTCGTCTTCTGCAGAATTAAATCTCATGGTTTTGACTGCAGATAGGGTTGAGGTTATGATATAAATTGCCATTGCTGTTCTGCTTGTCTTGCAGCTGATATTGTTGCATATCCACCTGTAATTACTGTGGATTTATTCAAACTATACGTGCTGATACATATCAATGCTGACATATACCACTTGTAATGTTCACATTGTCTTTGATGATTATTAGACTACCTTTTTTCTGTTCATAGTTCCTATCAAATGTTGAAATCAAAGAAAATACATCTGTTGAGGCACCAAAAAGCTAGTTTTGCATCTTAAACACATGGATGTGATAAGGGAAAGCATCCAGGTGATTTGGTTGAGGATGGAATTTGTTTTTGATGATTTGTTTACTAGTTGAGGGGACTTCTGCTGTCGCTTTGTTGTTTCGACATGGTTTTTATGCAGCGAACTTGAGTTATCTGTTCACATGTGTCAAATTCATCATTCTAGGTACATACGTGGTGGTGCATGGATACGGTCCAGACTACCAGTTTTCAAGATCCTACAGCCAATCAAGGTACTATGATAATGCACAAATTTACACTTGATTTGGCCATCCTTTCTATCATCGTCTTATGCAATAAGTGCTGGAATATGTGCTGACATGATGGTCTATCTTCATCACAATGTTGTGGGGTTTATTTACATGTATAAGATATTTACTGCATGGGTGCTGCCTGCATGTAAGTTTTCAGTGTTGGCAATAGGCATTAGAACTTCTGCATTGTACTTGTGTAAATATTGTTACATTCTTACCTATAGCTTATACCATTAATTGTGAGGCTATTTGTGTTGCTAATTTCTGACTTGTGCTATGCAGTACTAGTTTGTATGGAAAAATACTTGAACTGGGCAAGGTATCTTAAAAATTATCAACAGGGGTGCATGTGTGTGTGTGTGTGTGTGTGTGTGTGTGTGTGTGTGTGTGTGAGAGAGAGAGAGAGAGAGAGAGAGAGAGAGTCTTGCTAGTTGCATGTCTTTTGACTAGCCTACCTGCTAGAATGCAAAGTTCTGCTATAAACATGTGTGCTTCTGTTCTCTTGCCAATTTTTCCAAACAGTGTGCAATAGTTTAGTCCTTGCTTGGTAATCATGGCTCCAAATTTGTGCAGTTAACGTTGAATGGAGTTGTATCTGGATTCATATCTCTTGTTGAGATGATTCATCTCAACTAATCACCTTCTATCAGTTTTCCAATTGAGTGTTTATTTCTTATGACTGATGCTGTGTTTAAATTTTTCTTATGTTCCTGATTTCTGTTGTGGGTTTAGCTGGCTTCTCTAATTTAGAATATTAAGTCCATTTTTGAACTTAGGTTTGTGCGGTTCATAGATGCTGGTTCCCAGTCGTAGTAGGAAGACCACTAAGTTTTGTGGTACATTGAACTATTTTTTAGTTTATTATTAAGTTGTCGTTTAAAAGAATTCTGCTGTATTCCATTTCAGGTGGCTAAATGAGTTAATAGGTAGCGCAACTTGAGAACATTGATGGTTGTTTTGCACATACTGCCTGCCTAAGATGAAGTGGAATGGGGGAGCTGCCTTGATAATTATTTTGCAACGCCTTACTCTCAGTTTGTGTAGATTATATCACCCATGCCTGGCATTCTTGTTTTTTTTATTGCTAAACCTGCTTAACTGATACCAGAGTTTTTTTTTTAAAAAAAAATGGGTAATTCAGTTATGGTTTCTAATATTTTGTGTTTGTTATTTTGCATTTTCTTAATTTTAACTGTTGTCTTGCCCTTGTGGTGGGAAGGCCTCATTCTGCTGAATTTCATTTTAGACTCAATTGTTGGAATACATATCCAATTGTATATGGCAGGTATTGAAGAGCACAGGATTTTGTGGAATTTTTGTTTTAGAAGTTTTTTTAATCTAAACTTTTATCCACCTGTTCTGAATCTTTCTACAAATACTAATTGCTGCAATGCTGAAATAAACTCAGATGATTTACAATCTTTTATTTTTCCACGAAGAAATCACTTAACTTTTAAAAAATGCAGTCATAAAATTTTTCCTTTGTAATAATTCTTATTTTAATTCCCAAACTTTTATTACATATTAAACTACGGGTGGCCAGAACATGGCGAACCTTTTTGCAGTGGTTTTCAAGTATGGGAGCACCAGGGACTAAATATCATCCCTATTGTGTTTCTTTGTTTTATTGATTTAGGCTATTGTCGCCTGAGTGCTTTACTCATGTAATAGTAAATCTTGTTTCACTGAAGAACGTATATTTCCCTTCCCTTTTTTTCTTAAAAAAAACTGAAGAACTGTTTTTCTCGAAGAAAACCTTTTTTTTTTTTTTTTTTTGGGAGCCTTCACATCGGATGTTGTGTTTGGTTGACATGATCGAAATTGTTTATCCGAAAACGACACGATAAAAAGTCATAAATTTTTTTTTAAGAAGTCGTGACCCAGGTGGGAGATGGGGAGATGTGGAAATGCTTCTCCGGAGTCAGCTGGCCTCTGAGCAAATTTTATGGCTCCAAGGTGTTGTCGCCCGCTTACGCGTCGCGTTGCTGCAAAGGACAACTTTAGCTTGGCGATCATTGAAAGTCCTGGCACTCAGCCTAGGATCTCGCAGACTCGAGACTTTTGAGGTATGTTGCGCTTCCATTTCACTGACTTTTTCAGTACATTCTGTTTTGGAGAATTTTAAATTATCACTTCATCATTAAAGAGAGGGGCCAGGGATGTAACAACTTTTTCTTGTCTTTCTTAATTTCATTGGACAGAGAACATTATGCCATGAGTCTTCATCGAGAATTGGCAACTCCAATGTGCTGATTGGTACTGCAAATTGAACACGACTGTAGAGTAATCGTACTATGGCATCAAAGTTCACCCTCAATACATCTCAACGTTACCTAATCAACTATTAGAGGATTTTCTAATAAATAAAATTTATTCATACTTCTATTTTATGCTTTCTAATTTTGATGATCGGAAAAATTTGATGGACATTTTCAATTTCTTCACGCAAAGGAAACCAAGTAGTTGGTTTCGATGTTTTCTTATTTGATCGTTCTCTTTTAGATGGTTAATGGTTTGAATCACATTTTAATTGAAAATTGTGGTTCCAATAAACACTTGTTTTATCTTTCATCTATTTTCCTAAGAAAATGCCTACTAAACTAAATCATTTCTCTTAGTTTTTGGTGCATGTTATATATATATATATGTCAAATTTTGGTGCATGTTTTTTTATTTTTGATGTTTTATTTCTGTTGTAAATTTTCATGTGGATATCAAAGATCACATCTCCACAAAAAAGACAACAAAAGTGATAATAATCATATAATAAATCACATCTTGCCCAGAAGAGTTACTATTTCCTTGAAGACTTATATTACCCAGAAAATTGGACTCTAGCACATTTTCATTTGCTAGTGAGCAAGGTTTGATGAACTACATCATCATAGTATTACTATTAACTCAAAGCCAAATGAAATATTCCAACTCAAATTAGATGTATAAGTCATATCTATTTGAGGTGATTTTAGTTACCGACCTAAAAATATTAGTAAGTCACATTACATTAATGAAGGACGCATTACTTATCAAATGGATTGATTTGGGCATCAATGTAAAAATTTTTATATTTGAATTATGATAAAAGTGTTAATTAGATCTTGCAGTTTGGGCATTAAATTTAATTCAGCATTCTAATTCAGCTATTTGGCTCATTCGATTGCACATTGTCAAAATTTTCATAATTGGATTAAATCCAACGCTTAAGCTAGATCGATATTCTCGATTAATATCAATTGAGTCAATTTTAAGTCTTGGGCTCGACAAGCAGACTCAATGATTAATAGTTAGGTCAAATTTAATGTTCGGACTCAGTTAGTAAGTCTGATTATTATTGATTGAATCAAATACAATATTTTGGCTTATGATTCAATTCCAAATTCTCTTACATTGATAAAATCTAATTTCCTTGGGCTCAAGTTAAATATGAAGGTATAATTCAAATATCCAGCTCAATCCTTTTAAACTAGATCCAATTGTTGAATAAATTAAATTCAATCTAGATCGATCGAAGCTACATCTAGACTTAAATCTTAAATATCCAATTGAAGCCATGACATGCGAGCAAAAGATATTAAAAAAAAACCTTAATAATGAATTAAGCTAGTCAAGTTGGTTCAAAGCATTATATGAAGGTTTTAGTTAGAAAAGTCATGAGTTCAAATCCCAATTTATACATTTTTATGTAGAATTTTTAAAAGTTATGAAGACAATTTAAATGGGTCCTAATGCTACTTCGAGCCTTTTTCTAATATCGAGTCAAGATTGGACTGGATCGGACTTAGATCAAATCAGGTCCTAATCAAATTTAATCTAAAGTGTTGCTTTAAGATTGGTTTGAATCTGACTTAGATCAGGTCCTAATCAAGTTTGGCTATATCTAAACTAACTTCAATCAAGTCAAGTCCTAATCAAGTTCAATTTGAAGTGTTGCTCTAGCATGATCGAGCCCTTGTCAAATTTAATCTAGAGCATTGCTCTAAGATTCATCTAAATCTGACTTAGATCAGGTTCTAATCAAGTTTAATCTGGAGCGCTCTAGCATTAGGCGAAATATAACTAAATCGAGCTCTTATCAATTTTAATATGGAGTGTTGCTTGAAGATCGGGTTAAATCTAACTTAGATCAAACTCGAATCAAGTTCAATTTAGAGCAGTGCTCCAAGATTGGGTTCAATCAAATTTAAATCAAACCTAAATCGCATCGAGGTGAAGGATGGTATGAAGGTCGACAATATCATTTTGAGCAGATGCCCGTACATCAAACTTGAATTGTATTGAGGGTCATTCAATGAAGATTAAAGATAAGCTATTAGTTCAATAGCCCCTCATATGAAATGCATTTTGTGAGATCACTAAGCTCAGAATATGCATGGATGACCTTAGTTTCATTGGACAAATAGAAATCAAAGAAAATAAGGTAGTAGCAAATGTACATTATTACAAAAAAAAAAGAGGCAACCAAATATATTCTGCACAAAAAATATGAGGCATCCAAGTTCCTCTTACTGGATTCATTTCATGTACATAATAGTAGCTTTGTTAGATTATAGATGCTTTTGAAACTTAGATGGTGAAGGAGATGCTAGTAACTTAGATGAACTACCATACAGTTGCAGTCTATTGGCATTATAGGAGTAGAGGCAAGAGAGTTTTATAGAAACCAAGTAGGTTCTATAAGTAAGACCCCAATGGGCATGATGCACATAATTTGCAACAAGATTATCAAAACCATAATTTACATAATATGAAGAACCCAAGAGGTGATATCCTAAATAATACATAATTCGGATAGTTTTAAACTCAATAGCATCATATGCTATCATTTTATTAATGATACTACTGGTATATTACAATTTTCTCTCAAGCAAGAAGTTCTAGTATACTTTCATTAGTGGTAGGATGCATTTTTGTTTTTGTTTTTTCTCTCTTTTTCTAAGAGAAAGATGCTTGAATTACTAAAATATGTAGTTGGTTTGCATAGAGATTACTTTGTAATACTCCAATTCATGTAGCAATACTTTTGTTCTATCTACAGGAAGAATAAAATATTCATATCTGGAATATAGCACCTGATCATGTGAAGAATACCTCCCTGCTAAATTAGTATCTAGAAATTCTTTCTCCACTTGAAAACAAATTGTTCTACAAACTTTGGAAAAAGTACTACTGGCTCGTGCTTTGGTGCACACAACTCTTGCCAAAAGTAAGTTTAGCTTCCTTTGTTTTTAATCTCTGCATAATATGAAGAGATTATTTATTTATCACCTATGCATGGTCTTACATTTGCATATTTAATTGAAAATGTTACTATATGTATTTTAAGGATCCTTTTCTTTTAGCTATTACATATTTAAAGTGAGAATAGAGGTTTAGGAGAATACTTTACGTATAGAATAATATAATATCCAGCAATGTTAAAGAGGTAATCATTGAAGATCAATTCTTTTCACTCAATTTATTTTCTTCAAAAAAGCCTATAGAGTTTTAATAAAGCCTAACAGGGTATCAAACAGAAAAGCCTTATGAACTTAATCAAAACTCTATTTAATAGTAGAATGACTTATTTTCATCCCATGGATTGTACCCAAACTAATAATGGTGATTCTTTTGATAAGCTGAATTAATTCTATAAAAAAAGAAATGTGAAAGAAGCTATGACCTCTGTACCAGAAAATAAGCACTGTTTAAAGGTTTCCACTCAAGATGAAGGGAAAAGAAAATGGGAGAAAAATGCAAGAGACTAAGAGAGAGGGAGAGGGGCAACTTGACCTTAAGTCTTCTTGAATCCTTGCCGGCAATCTCTGGTCATCGTTTGACCGTTGCTATTGCTAGTTATTGAGCCAACTCCCACTCTTACCCAAGATGGAGTTTTGAAAAAATACCTTGCGATGGAGTTTTTAGAGCAAAAGGATGAGAGAAGAAGAGCTTCGTGATAGAGAAGAAAAGGGAAGAAAGAGACCAAAATCGAGCTCGTGTGTATAGATTCAGGCTGCAAAGTGCCTTAGCCCTAACATCCAAACCAATAAGCAGGTGGTTGTGGTGGTATGTATGTGCCATAGATCGGCTTAGAATGAAGGTTAGAGTTAGGTTTCTAATGGAGGAGACGGCTAAAATGTGCAGCCACAAGACATCCATTACCATGGCGAAGAAGAAGAATAGTTTCCAGATTGAGAAGGAAGGGTTTATAAAGTACATACTTTTGTTAATGTTAGATTACCAAGGATCATATATTGCCATTCATATTAACATATTTAATTGTCAAGAATAGTAATCTGCATAGTAATTTTAGATTGCCAAGGTTGACTACTACTAACCAAATGATCATTTTGAGTTCATTCAACATGTTAAAATATTTCTCAACAATATGCTATCAAAAGATATATCGGTAAAAAGTTGTTTATTCCAAGTTAAAAAGCGAGCCTATTTAAAATCCAATTAAGTTGATTTGAAATAATTCCTTGACCCTTCTATTGTCATTTCACTAAATATTGTTCTTTTTTTTTTTTTTTTTTTCCTTTTCTATGATTAAAACTTCTATTGTCATTTCACTAAATATAAAACTTCCTAAATTAGACTATAAAATATAGAAATTAGTTACCGTTTTCTTTATTTATTGATGTAATGCCTCAAGACGCTTACAAAAAATTAACTCCTATGTTAATAATATTCTAGAATATGAATGATAAGTATAAAACATTCACAAAACTAACAGATTAGTTTCACACTTTAAAAAAAGTATATGCATTGCATTTTTATTGCTTTAGGATATAGCTTATAAAATTATATTTTCTTATCCTATTTAGGACATCTACTAGTGCATGCAAAATATTCCTCAAGCTGACCTTATATAAATTTATTAATCAAAATTCAACCACCTTGATGAATTAGATATTCCAATCAGGGTGGCAATAGGTTAAGTTTGTGTTACGCCAAAATAGGGCTACAATGTATAAAACCTTGACCCTTTGACTTGATACATGATCATGTTAAAACCTTATAAACTATACTCATCCCAAGCCAACAACCATGACCCGATATAACTTGTTTGATTTATATCACAAAGCTTCATTCCCAACTTAGCATGTCCAACCTAATCCTTGTAAGTTACAATTCTCAATGATTTATTTCTAAAATAATTTAAACAAGTAGTAATTGAAAAAAAAAACTATTTAAAAATTCCTATCCACTGCCATGACCTAAATTATTCCAACCTAAGATAAAAATCTATCATTTGACCTATGCCAGGTCATGCTTAGCTCGAAACCTATTTAAAGATTGAGTCCAAAATTTGATAAATACCTAGCCCAAACTTAAAAACCTTGATTTCGAGTAAGGAAAACTTTTACAACCCTAATTTAAGTGAGCTGTACCAACATTTCCATTTAACATAATATGAGCTGCTTTTCTTTTGTGTAATATAGATGCATCTTACCACCACTCATTTAGAAATAACTATAGCTAGCAAAAAATACCCTCAATCAAATAGCCATACATTGGTTCAGTAGTTCTCACTCTTTTTGAAAATTGATACAACATGAAATATTAAACACCAAAATTAGAGTGACTAAAGCATTTTTTATAATTGTGTAAAATCTTATGTGGCTTTTTGGTCACCGAAGCATTGCTTCCCAGAAAACACTAGGAAGCATATCATCATATATTTTGCCTCAATATAAAGTCATGGGTTAACCTAACACATTGGTTAATCTTTTGATAATGTGCTACTAAAATTCTATTTCATCCTAAGCAAGAGATTAAGTAAGTCTGGAATCCAATGAGCTGGATTTGATATAATTTCAAATCAACTCAACGAGTTTTTCGCTTTGCGTTAAATGAGATTGATTGTAATTGTTATTTCTTTTTGTTTTTCTTGACCGAGATTCCTACTATTATTTCACTAGATATAAAACTACCTAAAATAGATCACAAAATAGTAAAAATAATTACTATTTTATTTTTTTATCGATATAGCATCTCGAAATGTTCGGAAAAATTAATTTTTATATTAAATTATATTTTAAAAATTGGATGACAAGTGTGAAACATTCATAGAATTGACAGATTTCTTGCTTTGACAAAAGGATGTATACGTGGCACATTTATTGCTTTAAAATTGCTTAAAACTTTTTTTGCATCGATATATATGTGCACAGAGGTCTCTCCGACAGAAGCCAAGAAAGATAGTACATAGAAATTGGATTGCTATCTTAGGGCAGGATGGTAATAACGAGCAGGCCAAAAATGCGTTCGCAAAGAAGGCCATCGCCGGTTAGTTTCATGAGATTGAAAGATTTTCTACCTTTTTATCGCTGAGCAAAGAATTTTTTTTCTATATTTGTTGTATTTTTGTTTAAATATCTTGTGTTGTCTCGATTTATTTCTTTTTTTTTAAGCTATTCGAACGGCCGAATCTCCTCCAACTTCCTTTATTCCCATCCCATGTCATCCTATGAGGGCAATTCTTGTAGGAATCAAATCTTTGATACCATCAATTTTGCAATCCAAATGGTTTCATATGAATTAAGAGTATTGTATTATCTCACCATCTTTTAAATTGTTCTTCCATATATATGCATGTCTTTAGAGCATTTTCATAATATTTATGGTAGTTGTATTTGAAAATTGCCATGATCTAGCTTGAGTTTCAATCCTAAGGGTTAAATATCTAAGGGTAATTTTATAAAGGTTTAGATCTCTTTGAGTGGATGAGACCGATTTTTTTAAAAAAATAGAAAAAATAAGGAAATCAAAAAATATGTTTTGAGAAGATAGCTTTTATTTATAAATATAAGTTAATGTGTTCTGATCTGCATGATTCCCTTGTTGTAATAATTTTTCTTATTCTTGGTAGCTATTTTCTTATTCTTCTCCCTTTTCCTATTTCTAAATCATCCAAAGTTTTATTTTAATATGGTTTTGAAATTATTTTTTGTATTTATTTATGAACAAACATGAATCAATCTTCATTTTTCTTTTATTTTTAATATTTTTATTTAAATAAATTTGTATTTCAAATTTTGATTGCCGACACAAACTATTTTTTTTAGATATTATTAGTTTATACTTTCATGAATCATTATTCATCATGGATATTATTTTATTCTTTTTTGAAATATATGATTTTAAAGAACTCATTGTGATTCTTAAATTTGTGGTTTGATTCTTTGCATGTGATTTGCACTCTTTGTTATTTTTAGAAGTTATCAAAAAATTCTCAACATAGGCTATAAAAAACTTTTGCATCCTTAATAATACATGATTAAGTGGAATTTTTCTCCTTTGAAAGTTACAACCTTTTTTAATGCCAAGATAGAAATTAAAATTATGTAAAATAAAAGGTAACACAAGTATATGTTTACCTTAAAGAGTTGTCTTAATCTTATCAATGCTAGGACATGTTTATCTTTAAGAGTTGTATGAATCTTATCTTAGCTTTTAATATCATTCATGGTCCATCACTTCTTAGATCTAAAAGGTAATTATTTCATATTAGGGTTCAATGAAATAAATGATATCATACATATCCATTAACAATTATATGTGGGTTTTGCTATGAGGCATTATAAGAGT
Source organism: Metroxylon sagu (assembly GCA_017589505.3). Lineage (NCBI taxonomy): Eukaryota > Viridiplantae > Streptophyta > Magnoliopsida > Arecales > Arecaceae > Metroxylon > Metroxylon sagu. The sequence goes on along the minus strand of JACVBY030000619.1, from coordinate 109,016 downwards.
GCTAGTAGGTTCTAACTTAGAAAGGGTTTCAATTTGATAATACATCAAAGATTTTGATCTACCATGGAACGCTGTTGGTGCTCCAAGTCTCAAGCCAATTTGCCAAGCCATGTAATGTATGTAATGACAAATTAAAGTCCCCTTTTGTTTTTCTTTGGTAGGAGTTATTAAGATTTTCAAAGTGTCATACAAAAAATTATCTTTTGTTTTTCTTCGGTAGGAGTTATTAAGATTTTCAAAGTGTCATACAAAAAATTATCTTTGATGATATACAACTGGTAGGGCATGTCAACCAGTGAAGTTTGAAGCTTGTTCTCATTTGATTTTGGCTTAGCTTTTCTTTGTCCTAATTCCTCTTAAGGAAGAAAAGACAAAAATATAGCTGGCAAAATTATCAATTTACGAAAGATTATAGTAAAAAAAAAAAAATATGCCATCTCTCTTGTTCATATATTAATTTTATTAATTATAATATTAATTATAATACTAAAATCGATGGGTATTGCTCATATTAATTAACTAGATTCAATGTATATATATCTTTTAGAAAAGTTAGCTAAGATTCAATCGCTAATAGGTTATAGAACAAAGTCTAATTGATCAAATAATTTCAATGTTATGATGCATGAATTTGTAGCATGGCTAATATAATATAATAAAGATAAGAAGATAAATCAGATCTCTTATCATGTTGCTATATATCCAATTCTATTTAATGTAGGATTTTTTTTTTTCCTATATAGATTATTTTAATTGCTAATCAAACTATATCTCCTCTTTCTTCCTATATTAATCCCAATCATTGATATTAATTTATTATTTATATTATGATTTGACAGCTAAAATTTTTCATGTGGAAAGTCTATCAAAAAAATAAAAGTATCAAAAAAGAAAGAAAATCTTTTGATGAGAATATTCTTTTTTTTATTCTTCATTTAAATTATTAATTTTAAATTTTAAAATAATATTATATATTTATTTCTAAAAATATTCTTGCTTTTTAGATTAAAAAACTCTATTTAAGATGGAGTTCTTTCTATTAAAAATTTCTATGATGTATATGATTTAAACAACTCACGGCTTGGAATAATTCACTTAAATTTAGTATAAGCACATTATATTTTCATACAAATCTTATTTAAAACAGGTGAGAAATAAAGATAAGCGATGAAATAAATAGTAATAAATTGATTTATAAAGTTAATCTACAAACTATATTCTTCAAATTGAAAAAAAAAAAAAAGAAAAAAATATATATTTTATTTTCATTTTAAAAATTGAAAACAAAAAGCAGCACTCATGAACCACTCGGGCATAATATACCTAGTTTTTGACCATGGAATAATAATATCAAGCGAGATGCTAATAACCAGGCTTGATATTTTTTCACCGTCTCCGCGTCAAAACTCGCTGTATAATTGTTTCTTAATCATTACTGCGGATAAATACGAGCAACCTTTATTAGGATTAATAAGAGGCTCTTCGAGCCCGCTGTGTCACGCCGAGATAAATCGAAATATCGGCGCATTGCTTCGTGTAACGTTCGCCCGAGGTTCCCAGGTTTGGAAAGCATTCCCTCCCTTCCATTTGTCGAGGCACCGGGTGCATGCACCCGTTCAGTGTCCTCATCTCATCTCGCCGCAAAACCGGAGGCAGAGCTCGTCGGCGAGGCCTGCCTTTCCCTCTTCCCTCCCGCTGATAAATCAGTCGTCAACCCTCATCCCTCTCCGTCCCCATCCCCATTCCCATCCTCTTCTTCTTCTTCGGAGAATTCTTGAATCCAAAACCTATTTTCTTGCTGCCATTGCGAGGGGAGGGAGTTTTGGGCTCAGGAAGAGGGGAGGGAAGAACCCTAGATCCGTTTCTTGAGAGGAAGTCTGGGGTTTTAGAGGGTCAGTGAAAATGAGTAGCTTGGTCGAGCGGCTTCGTGTCAGATCGGAGAGGAGGCCTCTCTATACCGACGACGATTCCGATGATGATCTCTATGTCGCCCGGGGTGGCTCCGAGAGCAAACAAGAGGAGAAGCCGCCTGAGAGGATTGTGAGGGATGATGCGGTAAGAGCGTTTTGTGGGGGTTTCTACTGCTATTTCAGATGCTATTTTATCGATTCTTTTTTTGGTTGTTGGGGTTTATTAGCCAATCGAGCTAGGGAAACAAGTGGTTCGGATTACATTGTTGTTTGGTTTTCTTGATTATAGTTGGTGGATGTGACTGTTATTCATGTGCTCAACATTTTTTTGATGACGGGATGATATATTTCAATTTCTTGATGGTTGTTGATGCGTGGGTCTACTTTTGTTATCTTATTAACTTATTGTTGCCTATCTTTGTTAAAAAGATCGACCGTTGGCCTATCGGTTTAATATATGTAACAATTTTCTGTCTTTTGAACTCTGGTTGAATTGTTGAATGGTTGCAGGTGCGAAAATCCTTGTTAGATTGGCCGTCCCGTTGCCACAAAATTTTAGTTCTACTGAAAAGGATAGGCTAGAACAGGAGAAATTTGGCCAGTTAGAATCATCAAACAAGAAAATGAACCTCCACCTGTTTCAGGGTTTCTGGCTTGGTTATTCGGTTGTGTGAAACCTAGTTCATATGTGACAATTCGATCTTTTATCTTGTTAGAACTCTTCTTACATCAATTTGTTGGAAAATAATCCAATTGAAAGATATATTTTTTGTCCATGCTACCCAATTTCTTTGTTGTTCCCTTCTCCTAAATTAAAAATGCAACATTTACCTAATTCTGATGCATATTGTATTCATATCCATGTAAATTGGTTATAGTGTTGTTGGATTTTGTTCCTTACTGCTAGGTCCTCGGATTGTGGGCGGTAGGTTTAGAAGAGGGGGGAACTTAGGATTTCATTAAAACTTGAGATATACAGGTTATAATTTTTGTTGGAACTTCAAATTGCTTATATTGAAATTATGGTTCTGGACCTTTGTTGGCTGATTTACTGAAGAAGCATTAATGTATCAGGAACTCTTCAATCTCAAGTTTGTTACTCTGATGATAATTAATTTTCTATTTTGTAGAAAGAAGATGCATGCGAAACCTGTGGAAAGGGTGGGAATCTTATTGCCTGTGGAACATGTACCTATGTTTTTCACCGGAATTGCTTGCCCCCACCTTTGAAAATGATGCCTGGTGATAGCTGGAGCTGTCCTCACTGTGTACGTTTTTTTAAAGACTCACCAACCTTTTGTTCTGCTTCAATTTTGAACGGTTAAATGTCATGGTTGATTATTGGAGCTTCTGCATTTTCAGGTAAGTCCCCTGACTGATGTTGAGAAGATTTTAGACTGTGAAATGCGCCCAGCTGCTTCAGAAGAAGTTGATGCTTCAAAGCCTGGTTCCAAGAAGACATACATCAAGCAATATCTCGTGAAATGGAAGGGCTTGTCATACCTTCACTGTACTTGGTAGTTTCTAGCCTACTGGCAATTTCTTTAGTCAGTTACTTTTCCCCTTTATGCCAATATATATTTTTAAGATAATTGATTCCACATATCACTTTTGTGAGCTATTTATGGTCTTGTGTTAATGGATCTCTGTACTGTTAAAAACCAGTTTGTTTTGGTAGCACTATGTGCATTTTCTATATCTATGCTTATGTATTTACCCTGCTATCTCTTATTTTGATCAGGGTTCCAGAGAAAGAATTTTTAAAAGCTTCTAAGGCATATCCTCGACTAAAAACTAGATTAAACAACTTTCATAAACAAATGGAATCCATGGATAACTCTGAGGATGACTGGGTTGCGATTCGACCTGAATGGACCACCGTCGACAGAATTATTGCGAGCAGGTTCACATATTTAACTATTTTCATATTTGCAATTCATCTAAATGTTTTAGGTTTTTTCCCCTGTTAACAGCAATGGAATTGAAATCTTCAATTTGTACAGTTACTTAGAGTGGCATATAATGTTGTAACATTCTAAATCATCAATTGATTGGAAATTAGTTAAATGCTACTATATTTTATCTAGATTCTTAATTGTAGTTGTGCTATCTTGATGACTCTATGCTTGCACTGACACTGAATCTTATGACATTATAAATCATCCATTAAATGTTGAATTACCTTAATTCTATTATATTTTACCAGATATGTTGATAATTCTACTGTTCTATTTGAAATAAATATGCATAATATCATATCATATTAATTCTGCACCGTTTGACTGATTCCTTGCACAGAAGACAATATTGCCAGATTCTTTATAGCGGCTGCTGTTTATGTGTCTTTCCTCTTGTTTCATGGTGCTGATGCTTTAGCACTTTTTTTTTTTTTTGATATGTTTGCTTTAATTTGAAGAAATGAACCCCCCTAGACAATTACTTGATCAGAAATGCCATGCTTTTGAGGATTCTACTGTCTTTCAAGTTAGAGTGTACATTTAATGTCAATATGAGGACATCTGATTCTCATATTAAATTGAACATCGATCAAGTCATATGTGTATCACTGAATATTGTATTAGGGTAAAGTCCTCTCTTCACACCCTGTATGTGTCGTAGCCACATCCATAGAAATTATTTATTTATATTTTATATATTGTTGGTAGCTGCCTTGGCTTTGGTTGAGGTGGCAAGCTACTTTGGTTTGGAAAATCTAGTCTGGTCGTATCTATTAGTCAGCCAGCTCAGTTTCCCACCTTAGCGGGAGCTAGGGATTTTGTTATTTGTTGCAAGAATTATTCTTTGCAATTTGGTTGAAGAGCATGCTTATACAATCTCAGCTAATTTGTGTTTTAAGTGATTCAATCATGAGGTAAACACGGATTGCTTATCAAGTTACAAGTATTAAAGCGGAATAATATTTACCTATCGCATAAAGTTTGATCTTTGCATCATCTTCATTTATGATGGTTGTGGATTTTAATTCATCTGTTACTTACTGGTGCATACTATAATCAGCAGTTTGTGGTTTTTAATGTTTAAGCTACCCAATTTATGTTTATTTTTATCTTTCACAAGAGGCTCTGATTCATTCAGCTGCTGGTACGATTTCTTGCTACCGATACATCCATTTGCATTCTAATTATCTAATCAGACGGCTTCCTTGAGGGTGTTGATTGGTATAACTAACCATTAATGAATTTCTGACAGGAATAATGGCGATGAACGTGAATATTTTGTAAAATGGAAAGAACTTGCATATGATGAATGCACCTGGGAAGTTGAGTCAGATATTTCTGCTTTTCAACCTCAAATTGAAAGATTTGAGGTGATTCAATCTAGAGGACGCAAGAAATCATCTACCAAGAGTAGGAATACCAGTCGTGATTCAAAGGAACTGAAGCACAAGCAAAAAGAATTCCAACAGTTTGAGCATAGCCCACATTTTCTTTCTGGTGGTATGTTTACATCCATGGGATGACGATATTATATTTATTATTTTTTCAGTTTCATATAGGTGTCTTAGTAAAATCTCATTTTTCATGCTCAATGATTCATCAAAGGCACATTACACCCATACCAGCTTGAGGGCTTAAATTTTCTGCGCTTTTCATGGTCCAAAAGTACACATGTTATCCTTGCTGATGAGATGGGTCTTGGTAAGAACATTTTACAGTAACAAACTTCAATTCCAGCATTTTGTTTCTTCCAAGTGTCATCATTTTGTGGTTCTTAAATGTTGTGTGATGTATTAACTGCAGGAAAAACTATACAGAGTATTGCTTTTCTTGCTTCTCTTTTTGAGGATAACTTGACCCCTTATTTAGTAGTTGCACCTCTTTCAACATTGCGCAACTGGGAACGTGAGTTTGCAACCTGGGCTCCTCGAATGAACATTGTATGTGAGGAACTTCAATTCAAATGAAATATGAATCACTACTTTCAGTGAATTCTTTTCTAGTGAACATGGTCCTAACTTGAATCAAATTTGTTGTAGGTAATGTATTTTGGATCTGCCCAGGCTCGAGAAATCATCAGGAAATATGAATTCTATTTTCCAAAAGAGAAAACGAAGAAGAACAAAAAAGCAAAACATATTCAAAGTAGCCATCAAAAGAAGCAGCCAAGGATAAAATTTGATGTTCTTTTAACATCATATGAAATGATTAACATGGATTCGGCTATTCTGAAACCAATACAGTGGGAATGCATGGTAATTTTTCTTATAATTTTGCCTCCCTTTATTCATGACTCTCATTTTGTATATCTCAGATCTGACTTACTATTCTTCATGTAGATTGTAGACGAGGGCCATCGCCTCAAAAACAAGGATTCCAAATTATTTCTTCAACTCAAACTTTTTTCAACTAAGCACCGTGTGCTTTTAACTGGAACTCCGCTGCAGGTACCCCCCCTCCTTCCCATGCTCATCTTACTGCGACAAATATAAATTTTAAATGAATTTTTGTTGTTCTGAAGCTTTTCCACATGACTTGTAGATGCTTTAGCCCTGCTAGATGTATGCTTCGCCCTATGAGATTAGAATGTTTGCTGGTAGTGATAATAGAGTAATTCCATCAATTTTTTGGTTTCTGCTTGAATGTGACTGTGATATACTTGCATGTTATCTATGATGCCAATTTTGTGCACATTTAATATCCTGTTAAATGAGAAATCTAGTCAGGAGATATGGTAATAGCTAAACTTTTGGTATTTTTCATGATTCCATATTGAGACATCAGCATTATTTCTTTTGAGATTTAAAGGAATCCAAACTGAGCTAATTGAAAAGGCCCGCCTATGGCATTTTCCCATTTGGAACTTTGTTAATGATCCACTGTGGTGCTCGTTCACAAATAGTTTTGACAATGGATGGATGATCAGTTGGTTCGGTTGATTCCTCTTCTAGTTTCCTGAAGATAACCTTGGAAGTGATCAAATAAGAACTGCAGTTTACTTAAAGATGCATTGGAACTGCTAACATTTCAGAATAGATATATGAAGAAAGATTGCAACACGAAATCCATAAAAGAATGCCTACTTGGTGGTGCCAGTATTGCTTATTCTTAATAATATATATTGTCTTGATTCTTAATAATATATATTGTCTGTTGGAATGCTGTGTATGACTATATGTTGTACTATCTTTTTTGTGTGCCTTTAATGTCTGCGACTTTTGAAATTATTTGTCTAATTTCTTTTTCTTTTTCTAAAATAAGTTGTCATATGATTTCTAACCTAACTGATGGTTGTATGATATGAATTTCAAACTCATTGACAACTGTCCATTTTTTCCTCTCAGAACAACCTGGATGAGCTATTCATGCTCATGCACTTCCTCGATGCTGGAAAGGTGCGCACTGTTGTTATTTTCATTCCTTTAACATTTTCCAGCATTTAAGATAAGCCTATGAAACCCTCAAATATGTGATTAGGATCTTATATAAAAGAAGGGCAATTTTTTGTTCCAGATTCATGGTTCCACACCATATACTGAGAGGTTGTCATATGTGAACTGCCTTGTAATTTCTGCAGATTGACTTACTTTTGTCCTTCAAAAACTCCAGATGTTTAATGGTTCACATTCTTTGTGTGCAAGTCTGCTCAGTTTGCCACGTGAACCAAAACTCAGCATTGCAGTCAACATGGTTGATGAAACTTTTGTTTAGTGTGCTACATATCTGAGCTAAACTTGACCTCATGTTAGATAGCAGAGATGAAAGATGCATGATAAAATGTTGACATTCAATTCTTAGTTTGAAGCATGGAAAAGCTTTCAAACAGAAGGTGATAAATATATTTTTTCCCTAATACTATCATTTCATGTCTATTCTGTTTCCAGTTTGCAAGTATAGAGGATTTCCAGAAGGAATTTAAGGATATCAACCAGGAAGAGCAGGTTGCTAGGCTTCATAAAATGCTTGCCCCGCACCTTCTTCGAAGTATGCTTCTGTTTTTTTCTTGGTTACATGTGTTACTCGTCTTCAATTTATTATCCCGCATCTTTGATTTCTAGAACGCTGAGTTATTAAGATCTCTGCATATTTTTCAGGGTTCTCTGCATATCAGCTAATCAAGTTAATTACATGCTAGCCTTTGTTTTTTTGTTCTTTTCTAAACAAATCCAGAATACTGGCATGTGACATTCCATGTTTATGGTGTATGAAAAATATAACACATGTCACATCCATTTCCATGCGTGGTTAAAATTATGAAATATTAGTTAGTTCCTACAACTCTTTTAATTCACTGCAATTAGTTTCTACAGAGTCATGAGTGGCACACTGCACGCATTCTTGTGCTAGCGACATTAAGTGGCATAAGTTGAAGAGTAACCTGGTTGGATAATAATTTTTCCAGAAACTTGAGCAACCTTCTACGGTTTTTACAGTGGGATGAGTCAACTGGTTGCACCATTGAGATTATTTTCTTAAAGTTGTTAACTAATGATATGGATGCTGCTGTTTTGACCTCCAAATTAAAAGCAGACCAACAAACTGCTGGTCTTATCTGTTATGTGGATTCTTACTGGATGAGATCAACAACCTATTGTTCCTTAAAATCAGTCAAAAAAATATATTAAATTGTCCCTCTTAGATTTGTGCATCATTGGGTCTGTTAATATGTTAATTATAAAACCAACTTCTGCATAGATATATATATATATATATATATATTGTTTTGTATATTGACATATCATTCATCTTGTTTTTTAAGGATGACAGTGAAACTTTTACTTTGTCTACCAATAAGCTTTCGAGCAAGATGTTCTTGCCTTATGTGTTGGAATAAAATGGTCTGTTGGTAGGCTTTCAACCACGATGGTTTTTTTTCCCCACTTAAATTCATGCAGCATTTTTCAATTCTGGAAGAATATAATGATCTGTTATAAATGGTTTCATTCATGAACTATATGTGATTGTTGAATGTTTGTGTATTAAGAATAAACTGGCATTGGTCACAAGTTTGTTGAGCAAGAAGTGATTTAACTTAATTTAATATCACCATTAATGCATTTTGATTAAAATAAGAGTTAACTTGCAGGGGTTAAGAAGGATGTCATGAAGGATCTTCCACCAAAGAAGGAATTAATTTTACGGGTTGAATTAAGCAGCAAGCAAAAAGAGTATTATAAGGCTATTCTTACTCGTAATTACCAAATACTAGCTCGTCGTGGTGGTGCACAGGTAGGATGTTGCAGCTGAAATGAGACTTTATTGCCTTGTTTATGTAGGTAACTGATGCAACTTCTTTGATTTAGATATCCCTTATCAATGTTGTTATGGAACTCCGCAAGCTTTGTTGTCACGCATATATGTTAGAAGGAGTGGAACCTGAAAAGGAGCCAAAAGATGCCAACGAAGGTTTGAGGTATAACTTGTATTGCATGATTGTTTTAATGTGTAATTTGTATATTTTATGCTATCGCTTTGTGTTCCTCCTAGGGATGGCAATTGGGTCAGGTCAGGTTGTGCTGTATGTGGGTCGGGACAAAATTCTGTCAGCTTAAACCCTACCTGTTCGTTAAATTGGTCAAAAATCCAAACTTAAATTTGACCTTTTTGTTAAACAACTCAACTTGACTCTCATAACCTGCTTAATAAATGGGTTGAATCAAGTTAAATGAGTTAAGTGGGACTTGAACAGGTTAAATGGGTTTTAAATGGGTTAAGCAGGTCTTAGACAGGCCAGGTCATGACAAGATCCATCTGTTAAATGGGTCAAAATGGGCCAAAGTCTAAACCAGTACTTGACCTGTCCTATAAGTAAATCTAGGCAGGTTCACCTGTTACCTGAACTTGCATAAAGTGGGTCAGTTGTGGGTCAAGTTGGTGGGTTAGGTCTTAAATTGCCACCCCTAGAACTCCTCCTGATTTTTTGTTCTTATTGAACCCTTTTTTCTTTTACAAAGCAGCTTGACTTCTTTCCTGTCTTTTGTTGTAACATTATATGCTATTAAAATTTTGAAACTTCTATGTATTAACCTGTTCGTATTATAACACTATCTTTTCAATGCTATCCTTTGAATTTCAGGCTACTTTTAGATGCTTCTGGGAAATTGCAACTGTTAGATAAGATGATGGTGAAGCTCAAGGAGCAAGGCCACAGGGTTCTTATATATTCACAGTTTCAGCATATGTTGGACTTACTGGAAGATTACTTAGCTTACAAGGTATTTGGGAGCAATATCAATCATTCTTTTAGGCTACTAATCGTTATGCACTTGTAGCTGATTTGATTTTATTGCACCTATTTGGAAGAAATGGAATTATGAGCGTATTGATGGAAGGATAAGTGGGGCTGAAAGGCAGATTCGTATAGACCGTTTCAATGCCAAGAATTCCACAAGATTTTGTTTTCTTCTATCCACAAGAGCCGGTGGCCTGGGAATAAATCTTGCAACTGCAGATACAGTTATTATATATGATAGGTAAGAGTCTTGGCTTTGGTGGTTTATACAGCTCAAAGTGTTGCTATATGGTATTTTTCCAGCTCAAATATGTCATAAATTTTGTCTCCAAACCATGATCTCCAGTGACTGGAATCCGCATGCCGACTTACAAGCAATGGCCAGGGCACATCGGTTAGGGCAGACTAATAAGGTTTGATCGATCATTGCTGCAGCTCTTTGATAAGAATAATTTGCTTGATAGTTGACATTGGGGAATTATTTTGCTGCTGTTATGTAATAATTTTTCCTGATTCATGGCTACTTTTGCAGGTCATGATATATAGGCTCATTACACGGGGAACCATAGAAGAAAGGATGATGCAGTTAACTAAGAAGAAGATGATACTAGAGCATCTTGTTGTCGGTCGGCTTAAAGCACAGACGGTGAATCAGGTAAGCACATTTCCACCTGAAACTTGTTTCTTAAAGGGAAAGCACATTGGCATGATTTACAAGGAATTGTGTGAAAATAGGATTTTCTTGATTTCACATGAAATTGTGTGTCAAGGATAAGTCTACAGAAATTCTACCATCTTCTGTGAGGTTCTGTTTGAAGTGGATTATGAAAAAAAAACAAATCATGGAGGTTGCTGCTTGTAGACCTGTGTGTGTGTGTGTGAAGTAGACATGTCCTTACATATGGGAGTAAAGATGGCCCACAGAATCGGCATACATTAGATCAACTAGCTCATGAGGAAAAGGGTCCTGTCAAACCTCTTGAGAAAGATTGTCTTGAAGAAAAGCAAACTGATCATGGATAACTGTGATAATCAAGGCAATATTAGTTACCTTTGGTGCTGAGGTGAATTTTTCATTGTTAATTGCCTTTGCTGTTGAAGTGAATTTTTCATTTTTACAGGGAGGTGGGTTTTCACACTTGGAAATGCCTACAGCATCTATTAGATAGCTAAAGTTTCTTCAAACATGTTCTCCCCATTTTAGTTTGGTTGTGTGATTGTTTCTTTTGCGATAGAAGATAGTATATATGGCTTGTCTGTCTTCTTGGTTTTTGTATACTTAGATGTCAGTAACATGTTGTAGAAGTTTTTTTAAACTAGGATGTCTGGCCCTTGACCCAAATGTATATATTACTTTGGTGTCATGGATGCAGTCTATCAGTCTCAGAATTTGAGAAGCCAGGAATATAGGCATCTTGTGCTGCAAACTAACGAATTGCAAAGATAATAAACATAAATTTAAATAGTGACACATTAAGGATACAAGTTACTTAGTGATACCTGATTGAATAATTATATTTCTGAAATGTTCTTGTATAATGATCCTTGATGTGTTCAAGGGTTAACTTACGTATCATTAAACCAAACAAGAAAAATAGAATGCAATTGAAAAGTAACTATAATTTATTGATGCAAAATGCATAGTTTTGGTATCCAGTTGTTTTGTGAAATATGAACAAGTCAAATTCGTAGAGGTATCCATTTATCATGGCTTAGGAACTCTCTCTCTGACTTTTTTATAAATATTGTTCCATTTTTACAATGGGCATAACATGGCGAAGCTTTTACTTCAACTCAATCATGGGATTGGTTTTCTGTTTTGTATTATTTTGTAAACCACATAGTATGCTCAACCATAACCATGATTTCATGAGAGACAAGTCTTATCCCAACTGTTTGGGCAGTGCCTCCATAACTTACTAAATTGTTTATTTTCAATGTCTATGTGTTCAAGAGCATTTTTGTAGGGTTCTATGCATGTAGTTAGGATGGCTACTTTTATTGGAGGTAAAGGATAAGCAACATTACAAGTGGGTGCAAAATTACAAAATCTATGCTCAGTCATGCTCAAATCTCTCTCTCTCTCTCTCTCTCTCTCTCTCTCTCTCTCTCGCTCTCTCTCTCTCTCTCTCTCTCTCTCTGTGTGTGTGTGTGTGTGTGTGTGAAGTTTTCTGTTTTCAATTGAAAATTGCTGTACCAATAAAAAAATTTAATTTTCTGTTCATTAGGAGGAGCTAGATGACATCATAAGGTATGGGTCAAAGGAGTTATTTGCTGATGAAAGTGATGAAGCTGGAAAAGCTCGCCAAATTCACTATGATGATGCTGCAATTGATAGGTAGTACTTTCTTTTATGTTTCTGTTTAAGAAATAACAAATTATGCACAATCCTTATTTATTGCTTTATTTTTTGGTAGATTACTTAACCGTGACCAAATTGGTGGTGAAGAGTCTTCAGTTGATGAAGAAGAGGATGACTTTTTGAAAGCTTTTAAGGTACAATTCTCATTTCTGCATTTTGCATTTTTCTTGTTTGTTTTGCTTGTTTTACATGCATCTATTTTGGTACTCTCAAAAGATCGAATATTAATTTGTCCAATATGTGAACTACATTACTTTTCTTAGAGTAGGGAGAACACAAAGAAATTAGGATTTCAACTTTGTTGATGCTTTACTCAAATTTGACTAGCCCAAAAAAGAGTTCACAGTAGTCTTGGGGCCAGACCGAGAATTCCTGCCTGGTCTCAAGTTGGTCTGGACTTGGGTAATATTGACTGAGCCCCTCTTATAAATATATGCAATTAAATTGGATGATTATACTATACATTATTTATTTCTAGCAGTTGCTGATATCCTGCTAAATAACTACCACTCACTCATCCATCTTTCTTATGCTAGACAAATGCTACTGTTTTGGTTACCCAAACCATGCAATATATGCATTCACAAAGTCAGTAAACTTTTTGCTGAAAAATGTCTAGATGAGAATGAATGAGCAGAATGCCATATTTGTTCTATCTTCCATTTGGCTGAATACAAAGTGTCTTTTGGTTGTGTTGCGAACTCTCAATTCCATGTTTTGGCTATACAAAGTTTAGGGTGTAACATGTAATTTATCTTGGTTTTTTGCACATCGTGGTGAAAGATTGTTGCATCCTTGTTCTTTTCTCTGATAAAATGGAAAGAGCTTAGCCCATTAAATGTGTATGGTGGTTGTTAATCCCATTTTCCTTCATGCAGTAGCTAAGTGTTGAAACACCCTTTGGCTCTTTCAACTTCATTTAAATAAAGCAAATGGCATATATTTATTCATCTACATCAGTCTAAGCTTTGCACATCCAATTTTTATTACTTTTAACGGATTAATTTGTATTCTCCAAGTGACCAACTTTCCTATTGTCTTTTACCACTCCATGTGAGTAGCCAAAGGCTTTATTGGTCATTTCACTATTATATGTGAACTGCCCTGTTACACCTGCACGTCTCACATCTAGCATAGGAGACACGCACACATATCTATATATATGTGTTGTTTACATGTGTGTACCCTTTATCTGTATGTATGTATCTGCAAACATTGAGGCCTTGTTTGGTAAGTGGGAAGATGATGCCTGGGAAGTGGATTGTTTGAAGCGTATGTCTAGATGGTAAGTTCTGGAGAAGTGAGTTCCTAGGACTATGTTTGGTTGGCCAAGGAAAAGAGGTCAGGGAAACATACCTTACAAAATTATTGCTATCAAATCAATCTTTTATAAAAGCGTGGATTTAAAATTTATGATTCTAGAATTTATAAGGATCAATTTTAAAATAATAGATATGGATATATGTTCCATATATTGCAAAGGGCCTGGAATAGGATCCTGAAACTGCACATACTTTTTTCTATATTAGCGGAAGGCAATTCTCTGGAGCTTTTGCCTTTATATGCTATAACATTCTAACGCACCCAGAATTTGATCTAAACTGATGTTTGTACTATTGTCCTTTTCCTTACTTGCATAAAAGAGGTTCTACAAAATTTTGAATTTATAGACACTAATGGGCCCCTTAATTTTCTTATTTGATTAAAATACAATTACACAGAACTCATGTGCAAAAAATGTGTTTAATTGCTTTCCGCTGGACTTGTTTTGAAGAAGTTGACAGATCATAAAACTTGAAAATGGGTTTCAGTGTTTCAGGAAAAAAAACTGCTCTGTTTCTTGTAAAACTTGCATTATACTAAATCAAGTTTTTTCTTTATCTATTTCTACTGAAACTAAGGGACAACCTAACAACTCATAAACTTGCATCCAAATACTAAATACTCTTCACTGTTGAGAGTGACGGGTGTTTATATTGCCATGAGTCAATGGTTTCTTTGAGGATAAATGTATGAGGATGCACAATGATATGAGAAATCACATTAAGAACCACACTTGTGGCTAAATGATCCTCATTAGGAATGAAGCTCAGCGTGCCTGGTGAAGGGTTTCCCTATGGTTAGAATTGTTGCTGTAATGAGGTGGATCTTAACAATGGGGATTTCTCAAGTTATGTAGGCCTTGCTCTTGTGAATAAATCCTTCCAAGTATATATTTTGTTAATTGAACAACCAATTTATGATATTGTCATATCCTGCATGCATGCTTTCTGCATCACTCAATCACTTGTTTGATAATTAACCTGAACACATGATATGTCAGGTTGCAAATTTTGAGTATATAGATGAAGTTGAAGCTGCTGCAGCAAAAGAAGAGGAGGCAAGGAAGCGATCTATGACTGACGGAGCTACTAGCTCCAATTCTGAAAGGGCCAATTACTGGGATGAGCTGCTGAGGGAAAGATATGAAGTTCAACAAATTGAGGAGTTTACCGCTATGGGAAAGGGAAAGAGAAGTCGTAAACAAGTAATGCCTCTCTCCAATACATTTCTCACTAAATCATGGCACTCTACATTGTACGAGTTTGAGCTAAATAACTACTATTCTTGTGAGATCAGTAGAGGATAATCCTCATCCACTACTCTATGCCCAGACATCCCATCTAAGCAGGAGCCTAGGTTAGGCTGAGCCACTAGTCACAGAATTGGGAAAAATAATTAATTGGGGGTTGAAAGGGGAGGCGAAGGCCACCTGGAAATGAACCCCCAAATATTGCTTAGAGGACATGAGGTGGTACCATCTGAACTAAGATTTGATTGTAGCTAAACTACCTATTTGATTGTGCGAAGATATAATTTGTTTCTACTAAACTTTTCTCATAAATACATCTATTCCATTTGATATTTTTAATCCACTTGTGAATAAGTTGATGGGTTTCATTGGTAGGTTGAGTCTTGAGTCAAAAATCCCTTTTCATTTGGTTTTGGAATAATATTGTTAGTTGTGTTACCCACCATACCTCCATAATTAGCTCCTTGATCTGTGTAAAGGGATAAAGGCTAAATGTATAATTTTGGTCTAGGTGTGTAGCCTATGATAGAATCGTAGACCTTAGTATGATGGTAAGGTTACTCCATTGTGATTTGGATATCTTGGGTTTAAAATGTGCCTCTCTGCATGTGAGGGTAAGATTGTATGCGTCTGCCCCTCCTCAGATCCCATAGTGGTAGGAGCCTCATGCATTAGGTTGCCCTTTTTTAGGTGTGTTGCCTATTGTAATTGTAGTCTTGTCTCTGCACAACTACTTGTCACCTGCTATCATACTTGTCCTCAATAATCTCAGCATCATTCTTTTTTCTACCTATTTTGCCTCATGACCCAATAGATTGCTTAATAGTATACTTGATTATTTTCTCTTTTGAAGTCAAGAAAAAAAAAAAAAACCAGGTGTAGATTCTCTCCTCTGCTTAAATCTGCCCATCCTGCGGTTTCATATGAAAATAAACTTGATGATTGACTTTCATGTCATAACTTGTATTTTCTCTTAGAAGATTCTTATCAAATGTCTCAATCTTTGTTCCACAACTCTTCTAAGCTCATATTGTTACTAAAATATATAGCTGTTTGATGGCTCAAGTATTTTTGTTTAGCACTTCCATACTTGGTGGCATTGTTATTTATTGTCCATTCGCTTGATATTTTTCATATTTTCATCGATAGAGCTTGTTGACCAAGCCACCTTTTTTCTCTCATATTCATTGCGCATCCACTTATGTTCCCTCTAGTCCTTATTTGTAAGTTAGGTAGGTTTTAATTACAATCCAACACAGATTGGATGAATGCATTTGTTTTCTTAGCACTCATTCTCAATTCCAGACCATCATTCTGAAAATTTTCTTTTGATGGTTCAGGCCTTTTGAGTTATTTATTGTGGCTAAAACACAGTTTTAGTTTGTGAGGCAATGATTACCAATTCATCTCCTTTTTCAGTTGTCCCAGGCTGAAGTATTGGATTATTGGAGTTTCCACTCCTTATGTTCTTTATTTGAATTTCAACAAAAAAAACCTGTTATCCTAGTAGATAAAAACTATAAGTTCACGCTCCATCGATTGTGAATTGCCAAGTGATACCTGCTCAATATGAAGTTAACACGAAATGGTTTAGGCATGAGAATTTGAAGGACTATAACATGACTTTCGGATGTCCTTGCTGAACATGATATAACAATACTCATGAACATGAGGTATGTAAAAGAAAAGTGTCACCTCCTGACTGTCTTTAGAATTCTGTTAATAAACATGAATGTGAACATTTCTACTTCGAGGCTAACATGTGATCTTTCTATATTATCGGTTTATAAGGATACTTATCCGTATACTTGATGGTTTGTCATTGCTTAGTCTGTTAATCCCAATAGTGAGTTATTCTCCATAAGGCTCCTATTTTTGGTCAAGTATGCTATGAAGGTGGGATCCATAGGATCAAGTTGTTGGTTTCATATGTATTTTCTTTTACCATTATTGCTTACATAAGGGATACATGCAGCCCTAGTCCTAGTCCTAGTATCATGTCAATTCCTTTTAAGATCTCTGTCCTAATCTCTCCCCTTCATGTCTTTACCTGGACAATTATTGATCTTTCATCTCATGTTGTGTAAGTGTTTCTATGCCAGCATTTTGGTATGCTCTGGTGTCACTTGTGAGATGAACCGCGAGTGGATTAAAAGAAAAATCGTGAAGATAGCCCCCCATTTTATACGTCCTGTAATTTGTTAGCAAGATAATTATTATTGCTTTGAGGATAGCATTATTGTTTTTTTTTTTACTTTTGCTTTATAGATACTATTTGCATTAGTGATTGCCTTTCAATCTGGATGATGCCAACCTGTATTAGCATACTCATTTTTCTTGTTAATATGTATTCTATATCTTATCTATTTTATTAAATTTCATCTAGATGGCAGCTGCTGAGGAAGATGACCTTGCTGGTTTGCAAGATGTCAGTACTGAAGATGAGGATTACTGTTATGAAGACGATATGTCAGACGTTGAAACAAATATACCTGGAAGTGTGTCAGGGAGAAGGGGCCAGTTTTCAAAGAAGAAATCACGTGGTATTTTGTTAGGAAACTATGATTTCATAATATTATCTTTCCATGGATTTCACATGTAAGCAGTGTTACTTATTAACTAAAGTAATACAATCACACAGATTATATGGAACCACTTCCTCTGATGGAAGGTGAGGGAAGGTCTTTCAGAGTTCTTGGGTTCAATCAAAATCAAAGGGCTGCATTTGTGCAGACACTAATGAGGTTTGTTTGTAATTGCCCAATTCTTTATACGATGTCATTAGTTTGGTGCATATCTTGATCAGACTGGATCCTATTGATCAATCCCCTTCCCTTCGTTTGCTCTGCTTTTACGGTCTTTATTACTCTTGCAAAATTTATGCTTTTACAGTAATTAAAAAAAAGTAAATTTAATACTAAGTTTTGCCACACCTACCTTGCAGTGTTGGTTATTATAGGCATATGCTGAAGGCAAATCATACATATGTATTAGCAAGCATCTAAAAAATACCTTACTATTCTCTAATCTTGTTATATTTAATGGGCTCCAATATTGTTAGCCATGTTCTTCATCACAAGAGATTGATGAAATGTAACTGCTTAGTCTTCTTACTGTTATTCAATTAACATCTTTTGTTTTATGTCCTTGTTATCAGCACGATCTTTGCTTTACTAGCATAGTAACGCTTATTATTTGCTCTTATAATTTTGTAGGTTCGGCTTTCAGGATTATAGCTGGAGGGAGTTTCTTCCTCGACTGAAGGGGAAAACCCCACAGGAAATTCAAGAGTATGCTATATACAAACCATCCGAATAAATAATAACATTACATCATGTTATTTTTAGTTCATGGTTCAAAATATGATGCACACGTCTTATTCATTTTAAATTACTAAATTTGAAATCAATGGTATCACACATGAATGCCAATGACACAGGCCTCAATACTCGAGGTGCACTTTTTCATGAGTGCAATATATTGTTTGTTATGGTCAGACCAATCTTGGTATGTCTGTAACAGATGAGTTCCAAAGGAAAGTAATCATGGTTTGGTGATTGAAGATATCCTAGAATTGATTGTTTTCCAGTATGGCAGTATGCAGTTGATTTTTCCAATATCTGAACTATTCTAGGATCCTATTGGATCAGCTTAATGTATGAATGCCAGTCCCAAAGCCTTGAGCATCGGTTATATATTGGTTCTTTAGGCCATTTTATGGAACTTCGTGCTGCATCTGGCGAGATCTGGTAGGATGTGCTAGAGAGAGAAAAGTAAGGGAACATGAGAGGGGAAGAGAGAGCACAGAGAGGCTGCTGGTCTTGGTCCTCGCAGGAAGAAGAAAAAAGACCTTGAGAAGCCTTCTTCTTTTTTTTTTTTCTGTTTTTTTTCCCCAATCCCCCATGAGGTCTGTGGACCTTGCATTCACCCTCTCCTGTTCTCCTGCTCCAGTCCTTCCTTGGTGCTCCTTGCTCTCCAGCCATTCCTTCTAGATCTGGCTGGTAGGAAGTTTCTAAACACTCCCCTGGGCCATGTTTGAGATGAGGACATTTAAAGGAGAGAATTTAGAGACTCCCAGGATTTTGCCAAATTTCATCGTTTGATATTATCAATTAAAGAAGAGAGGGAGACATTTGACCTTTTTTAGGCATTGAAATCCCTTAAAAATGGTCTTGAAAACCCACATGAGAGGTGGGTCTGGGTGAAAACGAATGTTGAAATTTCAGACCTATTTTATTTCAAAATTACCTTTTAGCCTAATTAAAAATCCAAGAGAATTATTTAATTTCATGACTTTCACATTCCCAGGCTTCTGATTCCTTAGATTTGGACAATTTCATGGATTCCAAGAAACCCTTATCCCAAACGTGGCCTTAATGATATTCACAAATCTCTTTAGAGTAATGATTTTTCTTTTTTCTTGGATGATGATTTTTTTATGAAGTTTAATAATTCTTAGAAAAAATGCAGGTTTTGAGTTTGGAAAACTTTATCAAAGTGTGATAATGGGAAAACCTCAAGTAGCTATCTTGTGGACAAAGTGGAGTAATCTAAGCTGCTGGTAGCAAATATTGTAATTATGAATCAAGAACCCATTTCACAAATTGAGGTCAGAAGAATTAATCATGTCTAAAATTATAAATGTGGGGAGTGATAATTTGTCTTTCCAATTGAAGATAAATGAACCATGAATGTGTCAGCATGAATTATTGCAACTCTTCAGTAGACGTGTCAAAGATTGTTTGGAAATAAAAAGCATATTATATTTTGCACTGAGATGCTATATTTAGTCAACATGAGTTTCAGATTGGATGATAATAATTTGAAGCTGAATAGACAAGAACTACCCAAGAGGGTGGCTGATTTGTTGAAAGAGATTTTGGTAAACATGAAATTGGCAGTTATTTTACATTTGAATAACAAACTAATTGACCTTCTCCCAAAGCAGTAATTGCTGATATATGCTAGCTTGTGGAGGTGAATTAGTTCTGTTAACTCTTCTATGAATGAACCTTGGTGTAGTTCCCTCCACTGCCGTGAGCCGTACAATTTTTTTTTCTTTTCATCTCTATAATCTCTACTACTAAAGGGAAAAAATGTATGCCATTTATTCCAAGTAAGATGAGCTGAAATTTTATGATAAGATTCTATGAAATTATAATAGAACCACTACTTAATTTCATTTCAGTGCAGTTAAAGAAAATCTCTCTGCATACTAAAATATTCTGCATGGAAATACATTTAAGTTGTTGACAATTAATATCATCTTTAGAGATAATTTCAATATACATACATTCATTTGCTGGGGGAAGCTTGCTTATTTTTGGGCCTTTCAGTTTGGTTATCCCTATATTCTTTAGGAATTTCATTTTTCTTACAAAACAATGAGGGTTTCGTTCTTTTTTATGTAGTAAAATAACTATGATTTACTACTATGATGTGTCCACCCTTGTTTATGCAGCTATGCACAACATTTCATGAGTCACCTTCTTGAAGGTGCAACCGATTCGCCAACCTTTTCAGGTGATCCTAGTGTAACTTTAACGTTTATGTGCCACTTCTGTTAATGTTCACCTCTCTCTCTCTCTCTCTCTCTCTCTCTGTGTGTGTGTGTGTGTGTGACATTCACTCACTCTCTAGTTGTGTTCTTGGGTGTTATAACTCTAGATGGTGTTCCAAGAGAAGGATTGCGAGTCGATGAAGTAATGGTTAGGCTTGCGCATATTCAGAATATAGAAGAGAAGGTACATTGTGTAAAATTCTATATGTTTATCAAATCACACTGATTGTGAAGTCAATTCTGATATAAATTCTTTGAATGGACTCCAAGTATATGGTTGCATTGCTATTTTCACATGATTTTCTTCATTTAACTTATTAAATATTGCTAGTAACGATATGCTGGTGTTTAAGGGTGTGAGCATCACTTTTGCCATCTTTACATGAATACAGACTTGACATTTTCTACAACTATTTTCTGTTTCTGGCATAATTCTTGCCTCACAGATAATGGAATAATGTTAATATAAGATTTTCAGTGGTATAATGTATTTTATCTAGTTCATATTGTGTAGAAATTCATGTAATGAAATACGGAAAGTGCAACAGTGTGTTCCAAAAAGGTATGGTGGAGCAGCGTATTAGTCCTTATCTGTCAGCAAAGATACTCTGATCAAGCACTAATATATTTTATTGGATCCCCTATTTTCTAACCTAGGTTGCCGTACATTGCATCATAACTGTTAATGAATATGTTTAAAGATACATGATTTTCTCTGGGGACCATTTTTGACCTCCTTGAATGGGTAAAGACTACACCCTATTAACAAAATCTGTACATACTCCTGGAATGTGACGCCATCCTTACCACTCCTGCAAGCATTGGGGTCCTATATGCTTGCGAACATCAAAGTGGGTTAAAAAAACATGGACATTTTACTCTGCTACTTGTAAAATTTTAAATTGCTGGATGTTGATAGACATTTCAGGGTATCAAGAAACACTACATAACATAGTCAAACCATAATGGCATCATCTTTAAATGTCTATGCTTTTATTTCTGCCACAAGGGTGTTGAGAATAGTTTTTACAACAGGTGAGGGTCTTCTTAATGTCAAAGTGATGACCTTGTTAATACTATTGTGTTGTAGGGCAAGATATGAAATTAGAAGGTCCTATATGGAACCAAGCTGAGATCAGTTGTGGAAGGACATAGATTGGGTACAATTATCACAAGGCATTCCACTGCAGTCTGGTTATTTTAAGTGTTCCAAATGATGACTGTGGATCTGAATTATGATGCAAGTTAGATATTAGGGTTACTAATATTTGTCCAGCACATAATTTTGAAGTAACAATGTGGGAACTGATAATGGCAAAACGGAGATATATATTCACCACTCATGCTGAGTGCTTTATGGAGTCATAAATAAAATCCTTCATCCTTCCTGAGATAAAATTGTTGTTTGTGGCATTCTTTTATTTGAGCTCTACAATATAAAGGAGCATGCTGAACTCATAAGAGTCAACATTACTTGAGAGGAGCTTTTATTTAAAAAATAAAAAGCAAAGAAAGGTGATTATCAGATTGATCTTTGGCAGTATTAATGCTTTTTGAAGTTATTCTAGACATATTGTTCTAAAGTACTTTGGCTGAACTCAATAATCATAACTGATTCTGGAAAATATGCCATGTTAGCATGCCTGCTCATATTGTTGTGCTCTCTTTAGTAGGCAAATTCTGGATGCATCAATGAAAGGTCTCATCGTGATTTTTCCCCCCCAAAATGCTGTTAGTTTTTTTTAATATATTAGTTGGATTTATCACTTGCAGTATGTCAAATTATTTCTATCATTATATATTTGTTACTTGTACCGGAGTCATTCTTAGCCAAAATTTATCTTTGTTAAGTAAGTAGCTTCATGATGAAACTATATGGCATTTATTGCAACTTGTATACTTTGAATTTACAGGTCGAGTACATGTGGAAGCATCCTGGGGCTAGCCTCTTTTCAGAAGATATATTATTGCTCTTCCCTGGTTTGACTGGGAGAACTTGGAAAACAGAGCATGATATACTGTTAATGAAAGCTATGCTAAAGTACGCACTCGTTTAATTTTGGTCTATTTATATTTATAGCTAAAGCAATCCTTTGGTTAAGAAAACAAAGAAAACATACGATAAGTATATAGAAAATGTATCAAGGACTATGAAACATAGAAAATATAGAAAATACCAAAAAAAGCACATGGCTGACCAATGAAGTAAACAAAGAAAACTTATCACAAGTGTTATCTGTTACTTCATGTATGTCCTACTATAACTATAGGAATCCTACTTGTTATTATTACCTATGAAAGGCCAAGTCCTTGAATTGTGAAGTGTCTTCAAATTATTTCTCACAACTATCAAAGTCAATTCTTTTGTTGTTCCTCCCTACCTAAGTCCTATACTTATTGTACCCTCAATAGGGCTGTCTCTAGGGCTGCTGCTATTGGGCCAGCGTACAAATACCAGCAACCTTTTCCCTAGCTATGTGTCTTAACAATGTTGGTACCTTATCCTGAGCATTAAACTTATCAAGTGGTTCATACATGTGGTTGCTCCCGTATAGGTCTTTACAATGTTGATATCTTATCATGAGCTTGTTTAATAAACATAATGAATCTTGTTAAGTTTCTCTTTTATCTGAAATAATCAAATAGCTGCAGAAAATTGTCTCTATGGTTGATCTTGTTAAATTACTGCTCATTCTACTACCCTTATATGTTACCATTAATGATATATTCCACAATCATTGGTATCTTCACTGTTTGTGAATTATTAATTGAGTACTTATGAGCTTTTCTATCATTTCGTCGAGATTCTCCTGGTCTCTAGGACCTCATAACATTTGTTAATCAAACTAACAAAATGTTCTTCATTATGCTCTAGACCAATTAATATTGCATTTGGTACAGAAGCCCTATCTTTCTTCTTTTTCTCCATGCCAGCTCTATATATCCCAGAATCACCTCTATTTTTATCTACCGGCAAAATTATTAGTTACTTGTCTTGAGAATTTCCTTTCCCTTCTATAATTGGAGGATGTTTAAGGGTCTTTTTGTAGTTTTATATTTGGAGGGTGTGAAGTTAGACATGCTGATTATAATGTTTGTTAAATTTGTTTATATTAATTTATGCATTAATTGTATCAGGTTGCAGCCTAGACGAGATTTTTAAGTCAGCAAGACTAACTAAACATCAATTTTATCAGCAATCTTGTCTTTAACAGTTTAGGGTAATAATAATAACTTCTATCACCATTTTTTTCCTGAACAACAACAACAACTTCAGATGTAGATTTGCCATTTTGGACATTGGATATTTGGATTATTGCCACTTTTTGAGGTGACTTCTTCCTGAAAGCTGAATGACACCCCACATATGTTTTAGTTTGTTAGATGATATGAGCTAATTTTTAGACAATGCTAGCATAGAACTAGGAGATCAAGATTTATTCTTGGTGTCTACTGTTCTTAGACATGATTGGGCCTATGAACTTGGATGGTTTGACAGACAATTCTTTTTTCTTTTCCCTTCTTTTTACCCTGTTTTATAATAAATAACATATAAGAATGGTCAATAGTTACTCATACGTGCAAATATCAAGGAATAGTTCTGTTGTTGCTCAAGCTTGGTTTGTTTTTCATGGAAATCAAATTCAGATGCACATGACATATGCTAGTGCATGGCATAGCAAGAGGGAAAAATGAAAGACGTACAGGAACAGATAGGAAATAATAAACCAAATTATACATATAATTCAAATAAAATTTTTATTTTTTAAGGATGTTCAACATGTATGTTTCTCATCCAAGCTTCCCAATCAGCTTAAATATGCTGGGAAAATGAGATTTTGCAAAATTATTTTAATACCTGCATCCTTTACTGATTGCTAAAAAGAAAAGGCTCATTTCTAACATTGTTAGGATGGGTCGGAAGAGTTTTTATATGTATCCAAGTGTCTGATACATATCCAATTTGGACATATATCCAGCATAAATTTTTGGATCCGGACATGTGTGTCCAGGTAATAGTTTATGATTATTTCATGATTGACTAGTTTTTTCTATAAAAAGACTTACTGAAACTTCAAGTTTTCAATGAGTGAATCGCAAAAGTGATATTGATTATGTTCTTACATCTCCCATTTATGTGTGTTTGCGATTATCACTTGGGATACAGTCTGCATGTAATTTTGAGTTCATTATGCTTGCTGCTTCTATCTTTAATCACTTCATTTTTTTGGGTATCTAATCATGTCCTTTGCATTGAAGGCATGGCTATGCAAGATGGCAAGCTATAGTAGAGGATAAAGATGTAGGGCTTGCTGATGTTGTTCGCCAAGAATTAAACCTTCCTATTGTAAATGGATCTTTTACCGAAGGCGTCCAAGTGAATGAGGATGCGAATTCTGGTCCTTCCAATGTCGGTATTCCATTCATGTATCAAGTAGTTGGTACTGATACTAGCTCTTAGAATAGTTCTGAGTTTCTTGCGGTTACTGTATTGCAGGGTTCTTCAGAAGTTGCAAAGGGAAGCCAAACATATCCAGACTACTCTTCACTGTATCAATTCAGGGAAGTGCAAAGAAGAATGGTGGAGTTTATAAGAAAGAGATATTTTCTACTGGAGAAAGCTCTGGATATAGAATGTGCTAAGCTACAAGTAAGTTATATGTACTCTGACATCCAGTAAGTACCTCTACAGCTGATTATGATTAGGTTTACCAGATATATCTTGCTTGGTGATTTCATTCTGGTTCTCATTATCTAATATTTCAACTCCTTATTTTTCAAAACACTGTTATTTATGCATAATTTTTCTTAGTCTGTGATGGAGTTTACATGGCCTTTTGCATATGAGGACACTGATTTCCAGGCAAATCAATCAAAAATAAGTAATGTATCCAATCCCTTATCTGTACCACTGGCTTCCCTTCCCTCTGTTGTCCTTCCATTCTTTCTGATCCTTTTTTTCCTTGATTCAAGACTCATTTTTCTGAGATGCTACTTCTAGTGATGGTTGCTCGTGGAGAAACAGTCATCAGTGCTCCTCCCATAGGCCCATGCTCCATTCTTCATTTATGCTTGTATTCTCTTCCCTTTCTAGATTTACCATTCAGACCCCAACATCCCCATAGTTCCTAGGCTCAAGTTATTCAATGCAATTTTGTATCCTCTTAAACATTTTAGCATTGAGGTACACATGGTGCTATAGCTACCTGATCAAAAATCCCTTTATACTCTATGTGATAGTTTATGTTCATAATCTTCGCTTACTAATTCATAATCTTCACTTCCAGAGAATAATTGTTAAAATGGTAAAAAATAATCTAAAGGCCTATCCTTGAATTACTCGGAGAAGACCCATTTCTCAAGGTTGTGATTATTAATCCACATACAAATAACGTGCAGTGCCTCTAGTACTTCCACTAGGCATTCAGGTTGTACACTAAACAATCTGTGCCATAAAAAAGATGAATAGAATCTTTTTGAGAACAGGATGGTTATTCATCACCATCTGTGTTTTTAAGGTTCAATTAATAAAGATGATTAGAATACTATTCAAATTCTGTTAATAAAATTCATGCTACGCATCCATAACTGCGTCAAAGTCATCTAGTTTAGATTAGTCAAGGACCTAACAATGATCCAATATGCTCCTGTTTATGGACAAGATTATGTGTTTCTAAGGCAGAAACAGTTATGAAATATATTCCTGAAAACAAGGGGATGTATCATTAAATTGCTATGTTCATAGTTCTAGTTAATATGAAAATTCAAATTTGTTTTCCTCCCCATTGTTGATTTCATAAGATGCGTGTGCACATGTGCTTTTGTAAACCTGCTTTCATATTTACATTTCTATATGTACATTTGCAAAGAAAAGTTTGCCATGCAATATTATATTCAATGAAAGAAAATAACCTGCCATGACACTTGTATTGAAAAAACTTAAGTAATATTTGCTCTTGATAAGATAACTTTTGTGATAGTCCATACTTCTGTCGTACTGGGAACCTATGGTGACATCTTGCAGGTAAAGCATAGTTCATTTAAGCTATGTCATATGTATATCATCCATTGAATAACCAGTGTGTTTGAACCTGCATTTGAATTATCATTCCTTAGAAGTATATACTTTTAGCTTGTAGCCAAAGAGAATTATGAGTTGTGAGAAAAGATTTAGAAAAGCCTGTCATCTTGACAAATAAAGATCTCCAAAGCTAAAGTAGATTGGAGAAGCCTTGAAGGTTTAGTTTTATTTCATTTGTCGCATGCATATGCAAACACATTAAATTTCTTGGAAACCTCAAATGCTTGATTTATTGTAGGTGGTACTTTGCAACTTTTCTTGCTTTCTACAACTATGACCTCAAACTGAACTTTAGCTGAAAGCTCAAATAGGAAACGTTCCCCCCTTTCCCCCCCCCCACCTCCTCTCTAATACCAGCATATGCAAGACCATGATTCCTTGCTTTGTCATTTTTAATTGTGTATAAATTTGTAGAATGTTAATTATTTATTCAATATATGCAACTTATCTGATACTTACATAATAAGCAGTGCATGATAATCCTGAAGGATAATGCATACAGTTATTTAAATTAATGTTTTCATGAGACTTAGTTAATGTGTATGGATTTTTTTATGTTACTGGCAAGACATTAGCATTGGTGTTTGACTCATTGCTTCCATTTTTTGTGACAATGATCAGAGCACAATCAAACCATGTTATCCTGCTAGTCAAGAATCGGAGGTTGAGCCAAAGGTTCCAGAAGCACAAAGTCCGACCCCTTTGAATTCCAACTCATTGTTGAAAGAATTACCCATTCTGGAGCCTATTGGTTAGTAGTTTCTTTTAGTCTATCTTGTTATTTCAGTTTTTTGGTTAATGAGTTTGTGGATGTATCTAATTGATCCTGCTGCCTGAATGGTTCCTCTCTTATTTAATTTGTATGCTTGTTTATTGTGCTTTTAAATGCACTTTCAATCTATTAAATTGACTTGCTTTATTGAAGTGGCTGCTCAATATTTGGTCTAATAACCTTTTTCATCTCTCAGGAAAGTACGTTTTGGCTTTTTTCTGCTTTTTTGTGTTCACTATAGGAGAATAAGAATTATAATATATACGCAAGGTTTATTTATGAAAACAATGAGTGACTATATTACTGGACACTCTTGCACGGTGAGTCTAGAAATGGTTCTATGATGATGTAATTAGAAGATGTAATTTGACTGACATAAAACAGATAGTGCTAAAAAAGAGTGAAGCCAAAGTGGATATTTTCAGGTTATGGGTTACAAATTCCTTTTTCAATTTGAGATCCACCATGAGGAGTATGGCATTTCATCTTGCAAAAGAGTGAATCAATCCCGCATTATGAGCAGTGGGAAAGGCTTGGAGGCTGGCTTTACGCAGCCAGCCTCCAAACCATGAAGCCGATATATATTTAATTATTATATTCCATGGAGGCTGATGCCTAACGAGTGTCAGGGGGAAAAAATGCCAAGTCTGCCTATGGCTTACACCTAACCAGCATCAAGAAGAGGGGGAAAGAATCTTGATTCCTAAGTCAGAGTGCCTTAATACTTTGCGGGCCAACTTCAAGCTGTGGAGTTGTTTTTCCCCCTTTTTTTTCTGGAGCCTGTCTCATTCTTATCTCTGTCATTGGACATCAGAGTTCTAATGTATAATAAGCTGATTTTAGTGCACTTCCTACTGTAGCTAAAACATGTTTTCTGTTGCAAGAATTGAATGCATTAGAAGATTTTCAGGTTGATTGAATGAAGTCATCCTTTGAATGTTGCTATGTAAATTATGTTTTATTGTATATCTTTGATGTTCTATTGACTTCATCTAGATGATCTAAATGAATTTGGGCATCTACTTTTGGACATCTTAAGTAATCAATAAAAAAAAAACTAAGCAGGGTTAAAGATTCTTGTGGGAAGTGGGTGGATGATCTAGATGTCACTATTTCCATACTAGCAAGTAGCATAAACAATGTCTTAGGATAGCAGTGCTGCCTTTACAATAATGCCAACTTAAGCTGCCAGATTTATAGGACCAGAAATTTCCTATTTATGAAACGAAATGATGCATCTAGTTTTGGTTCAAACAGCATGAAATGGGAGCTTATTATTAATTTAAACAATTACTTTCTCCTATCTAGTGCCTTTTCCTTGGTCTTTATCTTCCTTTCGTTACATGATTTTGTTTGTCTATGGTTTTTGGCATCATCAGACCATTTTGAACTGTCACCATCAGCCTCCATCAAAGTTGCTGTTTTGGGTACTAAAACAATTTCTCGAACTTTGTATGTTGCTTGTTGTCTATTTGAAAAGCGGTAGGCTTAGTTATGACATTTGTGGTATTCCTCTTTGCAGTTTGTGGTTGTATCTAAATGCTTTGTTCATTGGGATTTACTGTTTTATGTAAGTCTATCTTAGACCTCTTAAGGTTAAATATTTACCTGATCTTCAGGACTGTACCGTTCTAATTTGCAGGATCTGTCAAATTTTAAGGCCTTTTGTTCAGATGGTGTGTACCTGTGTTATCTTTTCTATGGCTTATGACATATTTCTCTGCCATGGCACCATTCTTCTGGTCACATTCTAAGAGCAGTCTGTTAAAACCTAAGTTGGACCAGCTGATTCCATCAATATTGAGCAAAACTAGATACTTGTATATGCTATACACAAAGGAAAAAGTTCTTAAACATGCCACCATTGGAAAGATTTATCTGGGATGTCTAGGTTCTCTAGCTACTCAGCACACAATGATGGGTATAATAAATTAAAGTTTTCTATCCAATTGGACTTGACTCTACTGTTTGTCACTTGAATATGGGTTCGCAAGAAATTTTGAGAGATAAGAAGGATCCAATACTTGGACATGCACCCAGTCCTAGACCCATCTCTCATTCGATTCCTTGCAACATGACATCTAGCAAGGCTAAAGATCTGACCAAAGGCTCATAAAGTCAAGTTAGCTTCTACTGTGGTTCTCTTTGGAAAGCCCTAAGAAGCAGCACCACCTTTTTCCCCATACAACAAGCCTTTCCCCCTCTTCTAATCTTTGGAATTGGGACCTAAAAGAATGCGATGCTGAAAATTGATGTCTCAAATTTTCAACACAAAGCAGAATGGATTTGTTTATATCATCTCTTTCTCTTCTAACATAAAATATTTGTTGACAAAAATATGCCACTTGCATGTGCCTAACAAAAAGTCTTTCAAGTTTATAAATCTGTTTGATTGGATTTTCTTTCTTAAAGATATAGTGAGGGTATTCGTAAAGTTAAAACTCTAGAAGACATCAACTTTATTTAGGAGAAAAAAGGTATACATTATAGTTTCATGTTTTTGCATCTAACTCTTTTTTTTCTCAAGA
The DNA here is from genome assembly GCA_017589505.3 of Metroxylon sagu. Taxonomy (NCBI): domain Eukaryota; kingdom Viridiplantae; phylum Streptophyta; class Magnoliopsida; order Arecales; family Arecaceae; genus Metroxylon; species Metroxylon sagu. Next base: position 79,040 of record JACVBY030000619.1, on the reverse strand, counting down.
CTTGTTTTTTCTTTGTTTCTTTACTTTAGTTTTTCTATTTTAATTTTGTTATTGTACATACAGTACTTAGAGGAGAATTGACAACCTATTGATTAGAATCTAGTCTAATTGACTGAACCTTTGGTATGGCAGGTTGGAAAACAAGGCAGCTACTTTTCTTGTTTGAATATTGGTTCACTTGTGAAACAAATAGTTAAGAGAGGGCATTGTTATGTACTTGAGAGTGTTTATTCTCTTTTCTATTTCATTATCTGTCTATCATGTTAAAAAATCATTCCACAAATGCCAATCTCATGAACAACAAAAAATCTTCATGATTAGTCTGCTTTCTTATAGTGCTTTTTCAGTAATCATCAGCAAATCACTTGTGGTCATTTCACACCTACTAGTTGCTTTATCCGTATTAGCTCTGGAATATGTATGATGCTCTGTCCTTAGGCCACTCTTGAGCAAAAGGTTGTCATTATTATGATTCCTTAGTGCAATGTCATCAGATGTCGAGGTGTGCTACCTTGTTCTTGCACATCAGTATTCAACCTTTCTCTAGAATTCTTTTAGTTTAATATGCATCTTCCAAAAACTTTCTGCTTATCTTCTAGCCTTGTTTGTTGGGTATGTGGAGTGTTTTTGTATTGCTTATCTGTTGTTGTTTATGCACCTTCATGTGTATCCATTACCACTGGCTTTGATGTCCCAGCTTGTCATGCCTTACAATTTGAGAGTTTAGCCTGCGCTCACTTTTACTCAAGCCAGGAAACAACTCATGATTCCTTGCAAGAGCATGCAGTAGGATATTATCTCCCACTGTGATTCATAGCACTGGTTTTGGTACCTGTATCAGTACCATACTAGTAGTGTTGGTATATGTGGTATGATTTAGGATGGCAAATCATGGTTCTATACTGGAGTCAAGGCTAACTTGTCTGATGTTTAACATGCTTGGAAGTTTATTGGCCTCTGAACCTTCACCCAAGTTTTTTACTGTATAAAAATATTGTGTGCATACTTTTGCGTCTTTCACCCATGCATTGCGTGGATGGTAGATGAGCTGTGGTGTGCCCATGCTGCACCTCAAGTTTCAGTGGTATTTGAAATGGGCTTCTGCTAGGAGGTTGGCAGTTCAATTTAATGAGCTCATCAGTCTGGCAATTTGAACAGGCATTTTCTTGAGGGGTAGTGTTGGTTGGCCTCAGCATTGCATCTTACTGCGGGATGCAGCTTTGATGATTTTCTTTCCACTTTATACATCACTTTGAAAAAGAAGAAAAAAAGATTTTTTTCCCCCCCTCTTTGTAGTGTAAAATCACTAATTTGCATAGAGTGTTTCAGCTGATTGGCTAGATCTTGGTTGACAAACTATTTCTGTGCATTGCTGAGATGAGGATTTACAGTCCTAGCGTGATGATTAACCCAATGCTATTTCCTGGATTTGCTGAAGCTCATAAGCATAATGTCTACATCAAAATGAAATAGATGCAAAAGTGTGATTTTTTAATGTGTGCGTGTCATGTTTACTTTTATCGGAGCATTTCTATTGCTGACTCAAATCTAATTCCAGCTTCAAATGAACCTGCATATGATAGCAAAGGTGTCTGCTTGGAAATGCCACGGCTTTATAATAAGGTAAGCCATTAATCATGGGACTCAGCCGATGCATGCTCATTGTTGTTTCGGTAATTAATGTTGCTTCTTGTGTCTTGCAGATTTGCAGGATAATAGAAGACAATGCTGTTGATTCGGTCCAGGCCTACTTGGATGACAGATCTGCAAGTTCTAGGTTAAGCAAGAAGCTCCGTCCACTGGAGGCCTTATGTGAAGATGTACAGCAAATCCTAGCTGTGAGAGGTCTGAATGATGCTGCTGCTGAAGGATCAAAAGATGCAAACGCTGCGGAAGATGATGTTCCGCTTAGAGGCAGCGCTGGTGATAAGGAAGCTGGAACAGCGGTAGAATCTTCACAACCAGATACTAGGGTTACAGCTTGCTCATCGGGCAAGGTAAATGATGACAAAATTCCTGATGGCACCAAACAATCAACTGACGATGTTGTTGTATTAGATGAGTAACAGAAATGTTAAATTCCATGAGAAGACAATGTGGTAGTTCAAATGGGATATTAAATCTGGAACTTGTTGTTAAGACTGAGGTGCAATAAGGCTTCTTAGTACAGTTTGTGCCCTAATATTGGAGCCACAGTTAAATATTACAGCAATTTATAGAATTTTCATCTGTGCGGTTATTGCTTGTTCAACTCTTATGCGTGTTTTCCTGATGAACAAGCTGCAATCATAGTTTTAAACTCTGTTATCATAGTTTGGATGTTCAACTCTTATGCTTAAATTTCCTGATGAACAGCGTTGGTGCTATTATTTGATTTGATTCTTGCACGAGTTTCGATAGATTAACTTGCATCATAGTTTAAAACTCTGTTATCATAGTTTGCATGTTCAACTCTTATGCTTAAATTTCCTGATGAACAGCGTTGGTGCTATTATTTGATTTGATTCTTGCACGAGTTTCGATAGATTAACTTGCATCATAGTTTAAAACTCTCTCCGTATCGACTCGAAACTCAGCTTAGTCCTTCTAGACTCGGTAAATCTTCGAGTTGACTGGGCTCTAGGCTTTACTCGTGTAAATCTTGGTTGGTGGATCCGATTTGACTTGCTTGACTGACAGTGTCGCTGAAAACTTGGTTTGAATCACTTGACCAAGACTTGCATGATTGATTCATGCATATACTTTTAACTTTTTTTTATTGATTTTTCAAAACTTAATAATCTATTAGTGGTGTAAGACCAGGCCCACAATGAACTAAGCGATTTTTACCAAAAATACCTTCTCCAATGGCCATAAAACAGCTGTATTCTAAAGATATTTTAATTAATTTAGTATGTAAAAAATAAAAAAATTAGAAAAATCAATTAAGGGATGGCTCGCGGGTCGGCGGTCTAACGTTAACTTACAAGAGCCATGGGCTGCAGGTCATGCGGGGTTCAGATTTCATGAGCCAGAACCTTTAGCCATGCAGGCCATGGGCTATGTTAGCTTGACGGCATGGTCGGTTTTACATTGACATGGAGTATAATTAAAATATTGTTGGGAGACGTTTTATTATCATAATAAGGGAACCGATATACCTTGTTACCTCAGAAAAAGATATTAATTCTATTTTATACCACATCTCTCTATCGATGATGCGGGCTTTGCTAGGTATGGCTGCTATAGCAACTGTATTGGGTGAGGCATGACCCAACCTCTCGAGTTGAGCAATGCTAACCTTCAGGCTGGTACTAGTACAGCAACCAACCCATGATGTACCAGCTCGACATGGTCTACGGACTAGCACGGTATGGACTTGACCTGATCCGGCATACGATGGGCCACACTCACTTATAGTCCCACTTGTGTGTTTTTATATATTTTTACTTTTTTTATAAACATCCATAAATGGTTAATTTCAGAAATATTATTATCTTTTTTTTAGAAAAAAAAAAAATTTCTTACCCTTCTTAACAAAAAAAAAAAAAAAAAAGATTAATTTTTAAAGATATCCTTATTTTTTCCCTTAAAAAAGATTTTATGTGCCCTACCGAATAACCAAAAAGGCTTAATCTCCTAAGCCCGAGCTGTGCCAGGTGATAATGAAACACTTCTTTAAAAAACTAGAAGATCAGAGACATAAGACAGGAGAAATAACAATAAAAACGAAAAGAATTAGGCAACACAATGAAAGAAAGGCGCGACCATGCCAGCAACTTACGAATAAATATATATATATATAATTTATTTTTATTTAAATTTTATAAAATAAATAAATAAAATAAAGAATAATAATAATAATAAAAAATATGTTATTCATTAAAGCTACACAGGTTGGAACGGTGCCATGGCCCAGCATCGCATAGCCCGGCTATGCTGACCATGAGCTGGCATAGCTTAATGGCCGATCAAATCAATCCTAATAGGAACCAGCAACCTTCAGATAGATTTTGTTGGATGCGAATATCAAGCAGAACCGCAAGGGCTTCCCATCCCTTCGAACGCCTTGTCGCCGCTAGCCAACAGAACGTTGCCGTCTTGCTCGCTCTCGTCGCTTCCAGGTAACCATCAAGTGGCTCCACCTTGAATACCAGTCTCACCGTTCGTTGCCTTTTCTCCTAATTCATGATATTTCAAAGATATCGAATGCTTATCAGCAATAGATACTTGATAGCGTAGCATATTTCTGTCTTAATTTTAGTTGCCAACTCGATGTATTGATTTTTTTTTTTTTCTCTGTATATCTCTTGGTATATGCCTGTGCATTCATTACACGGGCCGCTGTTACAATTGATATGATTAATAAAAATGTTAAATTTATTTTTTTAATATTTATATTATTAATTTTCGATTTTAAAATTATTAATTTTAAATTAATAAAATAAAGAAGAAGATAAATAGAGTCCACATGACAACAGAGAAGATTGGATGAGAAGTCAGATTTTTTTCCTTGATGGCAGAGGTAGATTTAAATTTTTTATTTTTTAAAAAACATTTCTAAAAAAAAAGCTTTTTAATAAAATATCATATTTTATAGGATTTTTTTAATATATATATATATATATAGTAGTCAAGTTTAGATTCGATTATCTCCTTTACTTTTGGATCCATAAATTTTATAAATCTCAAAGATGAAAAAAATAGAAAAGATGGGATGGCTCCAAATTCATATGGATATAAGGATTGAGAAAATGATTAAATTTTAAACTTAGCTACATCCTAAAATAACTGTTTTTACTATGATAGAAAGATAAGTCAATTTAGGTCCTTCCATTTTTTCTACGAGTAAATAGGTGGATCATTTGCTCGTTCACTTCTTTTTACCTTTTTTTTCTTTTTCTTTACTTGACCTTTTAGATAATATATTTATAAAACATATATTATAAAGAAATATTAAGAACATCGGTATAGGAGTGAGCATAGATTAAACTAGGCCAGACTCAGATCGAGCTCAGGGCAAAAAAAGGTAGCCCAAGGCATCGGACTGTGCCAGGCCCAACCTCGGGCCAAGGACAATTAGCCCAAGCCTGGCCTAATTATATATCATGGCTTTATAATATATTTAGTATATTTACATATAATATCAAAACTTAAAATGGAGTGGGGTGGTTAAAGTTTCTCCTCATCATTTTTAAAATATATGTTATGTTTAAATAAAGATATATAAAAATATATTATATTTTTAAAATATAATATATAATATAAAAATATAAACGGTCAAGCTGGATCGAACTTATTTTTTCTAAACTTGAGTCTAGTCCAAAATTTGAATGGGTTCAAAATTTCTGGCCCAGCCTAACCTTAGGGGTCAAAAACATTGATCCAAGCTTTGTAATTTTCAGATCAGATTTGAGCTGTTTAGCTCATGCCCACCCCCTACATCAGCGTCCACGTATTGCATGGATAAATACACGTAATATGTGTGTGTATAAATATATAAGAGGGTGACTGCCTGACCAACGTGGCGACGCGTTGGTTATAAGATACGGACAGGGTGGTATATATAAATCAAACAATATCAAACAAGGCAGGCTTATCTGGGCCCTCCCAATAATGAAACAAGTTGTCAGTATGACTGCAAATTTTATAACGTAAGATTTTAGAACAGGGTTGAGATCTGGACCACCTTGATCGTACCATGATTTACCCAACTAAACATCATTCTACCAATTGATATAGAAATTCCAAAACCATTTTAAGTAGATGAACAATGAAGACAAAATAATATTACCATTACTACCATTCTCCCATCAATTGCACGATTAACCCCACCAATTACAAATATATATATATATCAAAGGGTAGATTGGAATACAGTCAAGTAGATTTTTTTTCAGATATAATCAAGTTATGATCAATGAAATAAGTTTGATCCAAACTAATGGAGAGATAATCTATTAGCTTTTAATTATTTATGTAACAAAAAAAAAATTTAATATAATTTTAAAGATTTAAGTATATATTATGTTATATGATTTAAATTATTTGATATTTATTATTTATTATATATATTCGATATTTTTAAATCATATGTTTAAATATTTTAGAGAGAGTGAAATTTTATGTTTAATAATTCAATTCATCAACGTCTCTTAGATGTAATAAGAAACTTTTTAAGCCGTGGCCTCCAACGCCGTCAGAAACACCGCCGTCATTTTAAATCATTAAATAAGACCGGAGATTTGCGAAGTGTTGAGCCATGGATCTGGTTGACCGCCGGCTGGGTCTTCCAGTCCTACTCCGTTTATTGTGGTCGCGATTTTCAATAATCATCGCTTGAATGATTGCTGGAAAGGAGTCCAGGGAGTCGTGAGGCGGAAACGTGAAGAAAGAAAGAAAGAAAGCGAAAGAAAAGAAATAAAGGAGCAGAGGTGGAATGGCGGATTTGGGCCGGAAGCCGTCGTGGAGCCGAACACTGGTGACCCAGGCGGCGCTCTGCCTCGCCCTCTACGCGGCCTTCAACATTGGACGGCCCCAGGCGCCCAGGGATGCTCGCCTCCAGTCGAAGATCCAGGGGGAGTCGCTGGATCTCTACTTCCTTAGCGTCAGGGGAGGCCTCCGGAGCCCCAGAGAACAAGCTCAGCTCCTCTATCAGGTTGGGTTCACCTCCTCTTCTTGAATTCTGAGTTGGGTAAGGTTAAAATGATGGAAAATTAACATGCAAATAAGGTGTTTGATTATATCGGAGGAGGAAAAAAAAAAAAAAAAAAAAAAAAGGCCATTAGCCTAGTAGACTTCCCGTAAGGCTGTTCGTAGCCTGAGCAAGGAAAATTCCTGATAAGAAAATACTTCAAGAGCATCGACCGAGGAACAAACCTAATATTTGGCCGAAGCAATGGATACCCTTTTCTTCTGATCTGTTATGCTGTTTTTTTTTTATTATTCTTGTCATGTCATTAATGACAATTTGCCAAAAAAATTGAACTTTTTGTGTTAATCGTTTTAATATTTTAAGTTGGTTCCTTGCTCCAGTCGTCCTAATTATGCCCAGGTAAATGACAGTAACATCTGCTCAACATAATTTTTTTTACATTCTCTTTGGATGCCCTTTGGAAAATTAAAAGTATTACATTCTCTTTCTTAATACCTTTGGATGCCCTTATTCATAAAATCTCGCTATCATGCCAAAATTTTTACAGGACTGATCAACAAAGTACAATGCAGTGTAACAGTGGTTGGTATATCTATTCTGCAGCTGATTTTTTTTTTCCTCCTTCCCTAAACAGTTATATTGGATGAAGTGATCCTTCTGATGGGTAAAAACACTGAACAAATCACATTCTCTAACTCAAGCCCCCCTCGTTCTCATGTGTTCATGTCATCACTTAAAGAGAGTTGCATTTTGGTGGTTTTGTTTATAACATACTGCTACCTTGTGTTTCCCCTTTTTTGGACTTCTAATTGATTGGTTCACAAATTTGCGTGGTTGTTGAAGATGGAGAAGGCAGCAAAAATCTACAAAGCAAAGTTTGTGGTGAACATTGGGGAACTTGGGGAGGAGGATCCACTTTTGCGGAATGTAATATCAATATCTTAAAGCCTGGAAAACTTTATGAGTTAATCTCTTAAGATATTTTGTACAATTAGAGATTGCCTTGCCACTCATTATAACTTGTAAGCATAGTTGTGCCCTTGCAGGCCACTTTGCATTTCCCACTGTCAGAGATTCCCTGGTTTGTCATCCTTCCTTTGAATTTAATTTTTGTATGGAAATACTTTATTTCATAAATTTCCTTTGTTTCAAACTTGGCATTCTTGTGAAGATGAACTACAAAATGTATCACCCTTTTGACAGTAATATGTGAAATGTCATAGGTATACTACTCCAGTTTCACAAGGAGAAGTGAATGGGAATTTCTTGAAGAAAATCAGAATACCTTATGGGCAAGTCTTAGACATCATTGCTGTGGATACAAGGCCATTGAAGGTAACTATACATCTTGTATTTTTCTAGTCAGTGGTAGTGATCTGTGTATGATCAAGCACATATGGTAGTTTAGCATTTCTGCCATTGGTATCAACACAAAATTGCACAAGATGCTTCCAAAAGCAAGCATGAAATAGTGGACTCCAAAAACATTCAATATTTAGCAGTAATACTAAAATAAACAACAAAAGCAACACACTCCTTGGGCAACTTATGATCCAGTATTACCTTTATAGTCAAATAGGTATATCCTTTTAACTTCATTTGAACTTTATATATATATATATATATATATATATATATATATTGGCTAACAACTGTTAGCACATTTGGTTAGCACCTCCCTAAGGGCTTGCCATTGGAGGAGGTCTAGAGACCTAGATTTTATTTTCTCCCTTTCATCAAGGTGTTTCTCCAAATATTTCTTATCTCTGATGACTTTGTGGTTTTGTCCTCAATTTTTCTGTATTAAAAATTTTGTTCTCTTGGGCAGACTCCCAGATTCCAAATATGTGACCATCATTATGACCATTACATGACAGAGGTATATAGCATGCTAGTAGTTGGGCTTGCCCTTGATGGCAACCACGCTATAAACTATAAGTAATTTGTTTTTGCTGGAAAGTGTGTTTGGAACGATATTAGACAATATTTTCTCAATGAAGCTTATATAATAGAATCAGCCATTCTTGTTATATTCTCTATATGTTTTGAACATTGAAAAAACTGCACTCATATTGTGCTAATGTTTGCTTGTTGAGGCCTCTGTTGTTATCACATTGCCATGAATTTTATGCTTTTTTTGTGAATGAATATTTACTTAGACATGTTTTTATGATTGATTTGGTTTGGCTTTACAAGAACCTTTCGCAACAACCGAGCAAGATTGGAAGTGACCAATTGCATTGGATAAAAGGGACTTTAGCAGCGACTGATAGCAACTGGTATGCACTCTGTTTACTTTTCATCCAATTTTAATTTAGGATGCTGCTGCCTTAATAGCTGAATGTGCTAGATGCATCTAGCTTGATTGTGTTATGATCTAATCCCTAATCACAAGTCGTTTATTATTTTCATTTTGTGTTCTCTATATTTCAGTTTTAACAGAACCTTTTCTTGCTATAGCACAATTGCATTTATATGCATTTGATAAATCCAACTCTCAATTAAAGGAGCACCATACTTGCTACTGCTGCAGTCAGTTGCCATGCCATGCTATAATTAGATATACAACATATCTTAAAAAATTATGTGAATAGTTATTGAAATTTAGCAAGGTGACGACAAGATTATGTAGGTACAGTACTTATCTGTATCTAAAATACATCCACTATGACTCTCAGAGCAGGGAGAAATAAATTAATATTACTGATTAATAAAAAATACTCATGGGGGGCAATGAATACTCTAACCCATGGTTATGAATATTTTAAGCCATAGTTAAGTGACCTGCATTTAGCTCTTGCAGAACCCTTTTTTTTAAAGCCTTTGAGTGATGAGGGATCTTATGAAAATGTGCCAAAGAACCATGCTTCTTGGAAATTTTTGAGAGAAACTTGAAAATGCATATAATGGTAATTTGTATGTCATTTCTTAGATATCGAACCTTCATAAAAAAGGTCATGTGGAAGGCTCATTTATTTCCTATAGGAAACAATTGCTAGCAAGCTTCTGTTGAATACATACCTATCTAAATTTTAGTGTTCTTTCATTCATCTGATAATCTATCAATTGGCAGTAGTTCCATAAGGTTGTGATCAATAATGTTATAAGACCTGTTTGTTTCAGTTGACAAGAAGGAAAATAATTCCACCACAAAATTTACCATGTTTTGAGACCGATCTTGTCAGGTCGTAAATTATTCCAAATTTGAAAGCTCCAGTCAGGAAAAAAACTAGAAACTTCAGTGGGAATTTTTCTTGTTTCAAATTAATTCCAAGATTTATCATGCTTGATTCCTGATGTTGTAAATTTTTCTGTGTTCTTAAAGTTCCCATCAGCAAAGAGTATGCACAATGATTTGTGTTTTGGTAGAAGCTGCATCTCTTTTAGCTGTCCAAGTAATTCTGATAATCATGTTTCAAGTAACTTCTGGAATATTTGAAGGATCTTTATCATATAGGTAAAAGTCATTGTTTTGCAATGTAGTATTGTCCAAGATAGATGATTTGGTTTGTTGCCTGAACTTGAAAAACTCGTCTAGATCTTAGGAGAAAAATCACTATGATGCTGCTGGATTTGTTTGCTTTCTGTTTGTCCAGATAGAATAATATGGTTGCAGACCTACAAACTTGATAAAAAAAATACTGAACAATCTTGCAACAATTTCCAAACGAAAAGTTAAGTGTTCGTTTAGCGTCGACATTATCTAAAATGAGATCTCGTCCATTCTAGACACCAGTTTTGTCTCTCTATATGATTCTTCTTTGAGCTGTTTTAGGTTCCATACATCATATTCACGAATTACTTGATAATACAAGACAAAAGACATCCTTTTTTATTTGATTGATTTACCCAGAAATATGCTGATGGACAACTTATGACCTGACTTAGGGGGTTCTGCTTTAGCATAAACTGGCCAGGTTGTAAATGGATTGACCAACTTGACCCATTTATTGGAAGGGCAAGGTTTAGATTTAGAGTTTTGAACCATTTAAGCCCTTTCGACTTGTTCAATAGATGGGTGGGTGGACATGGTTACGACCAATATGTTTAATCTATTTAAATTTTTTAAGTCTCATATTCTTAAAACCCGTTTTACTTGCTCTGACTTTCTTATGAAATGGGTTATTAGGGTGGGGTCAGGTTATTTGTCCAATAAAGAGGTCAAGTTCGATTTTGTATTTTTGACCTCTTTTAACAAATGAGTTGGGTTTGGCTTGATAGATTTCCAACCCAACCTGACCTAGTGCTACCCCTACCTGGAAGAGTGTTGATGGCTTGGTTTGTAAACTCTATAAAGTGAGATACTTCTAGCATATATAGGTGAAACCCAATAACCCATAAATATCAGAGCTATCAACAGAATCATCATTTTATCTCCGAGGCGACCTCATTTATGATCTAGTCCATTTAGTTTAGTAATTTAACCCTGAAAAGTTTTTTTTAAATGCTATATATTAGAGGTCAGCGCTTAGTTACTTTGCCAAAATGAGGTTTGCATCAAAGAACTGGATTATTTGGTAGTATGGTATCTCACACGGTACCCTTTTTTGTCTGTTGACTCATGGCTCTAATTCAGTCAAGCAACATGATCAGTTATTTTCTGTTTTCCTCAAGGCCTGCCGTACTGACCTGTATCGACCGTATCGTACTGTACTGGTAAGATATCAGTATGGTATAAAATTTTGATTTGGTCTGAACCAAACCAAGCTGAACTGTCATGTATTCTAGTGCTAATTTGTATCACTTAATACTGAGTGGTATTATAATTAAGCATGAGAAAAAATGCGCACTCATACTGTACTAAATAGATAATGTATCAGTATGGGTCTTGTTATCAATTTTGCAGACCTTGATTTTTCTTTTCTTGAATTGTTAGACATTAAACTTGACGCTTTTGTTTTTTTTTTTTACTGGCCTTGGTTTTCTATTTTGTGTTCAAAAGCTCTTGCTTCGATCCCTTGTATCTTAACTATTATGTAACAATTTTTTCTGTTGCTCAAGAAGCCTTGAGATGCCCAATTTAAGCCCTTGTTCGTGACTATCTTCTAACAAGTACTTCCTCTCATGAAGCCTCGGTTAATCAAATGACTTTTAGAATACTGGGTGACAGTCCATGTCAGGGCTAAAATGGCATGCAATATATTACGCTCCTAGCTATAAAATATAATACATATTAACTTGCTAATGTTGCATTGTCTTTAGTACATGCTATTTCTATAAGCTAGTGAAATAAGTTGTTTTGATACGGGCCTTGAGAAGAAATTCTGGGGCATAATGTTTTTTTCAAGCACTCCACAAAAGCGAAGACTTATTCAGGTGAAATATTAAATAAAGGGTACCTGATTTAAGTATCAAATGTTCTAAAAGCAACCAAACAAGTTATGGTGTCATCATGGATTATTTTAACTGCATACTGTTCACCCCATTTAATGTCTGACAGTAGCTTTTTTTTTTTTTTCAATTATAATTCGTGTAGTTTTTGTAGACAACATTCTTTGTTTTATTCAAGGCAGGCGTATAGTCATTGGATATGATCCATTGATCGTTTGTGAAGAAAAGCAAGTGACAGAATTTGTCAAGTTTTATGAGCCTCTGCGCGGTATCTTTCTAGAATATGGAGTGGTTAGTTGGATCTATCACTTAATTTGCTAGATATTTCAAATCTTATCATCAGCACTAATGCTAAAATATATTTGTATCTCCAAAATGGGGGGAAAAACTTCAGAATGCTTACCTTAGCAAGCAGGGCTGCACTAGCTCTTATTTTCATGATGAAGGCATTGTGTACATCGGAAACACAGGTCCTGCAGACAAAACACATACATCTTTCTCAACAAATGAAAATTCTAATATTTTCAGGTGAGTGTATTCTTTTGTTTTTCAAGAGCAAATTTGTCATTTTCATGAGCTATTTGACTTGAATTGTCTGCTGCTGTTTCAGTGAAATGCACAATGGATTCCTTCTCCACAGAGCCAGTCCACTAGAAATTGTGGGTACCATAAGCTATTGACTAATTGCTTATTACTATTTTCTTCATTTACTGTTCTAGATACAGGGCTTGTAATTTCTAGATTATTGCTTGTAATTTCTAGATTATTGCAACTGTAAAAGGAAATGGATCTTTATGTTTTGTAATCAAAATCCTATGTATCCTGTCAACATATTTTTCTTTGCTTTGGAAACAAGAATTCCTTTATCATGTTTTAACTAATTATTGTTATTATTATTTTTAATTCCTATGGCAGGAGTCGTACTTCATTGACTCTACAGGAAAAATAGTTTTTAAATCTACAATTCGTCAGCGTGGAAGAGAAGCCATGTGAACTGTATCAGAAATCAAAGGGCGCCTGCTTTCTCCCAAATTCTATCATTTTTTTAAAATTTTTTTGTGAAATTAATCAATGATTCCCCTTGTTATGCATATCTTTAATCATTTGCAGTAAATCCTGACTCGATGATGTATTGCAAATTTATTCATCTGCAATGAAATGGTAATCAAATGAATGTTTTATGGGTTTTGGTGAATGCCTCAACTTTTCCATTTGTATATATTTTGGCAGGTTTAATTTAATGCAATGTACTCTTCTAACTAATATGTGCCTCGCAACGAACATTTCAATTTGGCTACCCCACTTGTTCAATTGTTCAAAAGAAAATGAAAAAGAAAAAAGAAAAAAAAAAGGAATGCCTCTGTTATAACTTCAGATGTTATCGAACTGCTACCATAATCTGATAATCTGATATGTTATAATAAAGGGTTGGGGCAGTCATGAAAGCATGGGTGGCTTGAAGGCAGCATTGCATATCATATCTGATAATCAATTACCAAATCTGATTGAATATTCTGACAAGTTGATAATCTGGTGATCAGTTGTTTGCTAGCTTCGTTTTGGATGCAACCCTACATCACCAAATAAAAGCTATGTAATTATCTGCAATGTTAGTTATAATGCATGCATAAGTGTAGATTTTAGATTTAGGATATTTTTTAAAGCGATAGTGTGGATTGGATATGCTAACATGTCTTGCTTATTAAAATATTTAACATATAATCGATATGTTATGTGCTTAATCTAGATAAGTATTGCTATGACCAACAAATCACTCTAAATTTGGATTTTAGAGGATATGGATATTTCTTATACAAAAATCATGAAAGTTCCAACATAAGAAGGGTTGTTTCCCTTGGTCTCTTTTTTGGAGTCCAACAATGTCAGAATTTCTTTTTATAGAACTTTGGTATGGTTTTAAGTCGTTAAGAGAGAAATTTAATTAAGGTATTATGGGAATTGAAAAGTTAGAATATATAACTGTGTTTATACAATGTTTTTAATTATATTTGTAAATAACATTTTGAGCCTTATCAAGTCAAGCATGATCATGCTAGGTCTTTCTCAAGCTTTCTTGAAAATAATTTCTGTCCTGATAGTTAAGTCAAGCTTGGCTCGATGAATACATTGAGCTTGCTGAAGTTTGTATTGGAGCTGAACTTGCCTTCCTACAGCACCTTCTGGACCAGTTTTCTTGGCTGATTGTCTCTCTCTGTGATTATACTCTTTCTTTATCAATTTGATGTTTAGCAGTTACGATTGTGGTGTTTGCTTGATCCCCTTTCTCTTTGCTCTATAGTTCTTGTATCATGGAGTATCATAATGGAGTATCATAATTTTTCAAATTCTCTTCAGCTTTTTTCCTCTAAGTCTTTCCAGAATGAGCGAACCACTGACTAATAAAAGGTGGCATTATCTATTTTTACCCTGCTAGCGCTACAGTGATTACGGTTCTCTTTAATGGTTGTTTGGTGGAAACTAGTTGCTTGGATAATTTCTGTCGCTCGCATTCTCTCTGGGTGTGCGTGTTCTTGCGTGACTGAACCACTTGTCACTGCCTCCTCTTGTGTGCTTAGTCTTATGTAACTAAATCACCTTCTACTCCTGTTGCAGCTGCTTCCTCTTATATGCTTGGTCTTTGTAATAACTTACAGCACCTGATAATCCTTTGGCAGCAACTGCCTCCTCTTGGAAGTAAAGCACCTGCTAGTCCTGTCGCAGAATCTGCCTCCTCTTGTGTTGATTATTTACCTCTTCAATGGCAACGATCTGAATATTCTGCAGGTAAAACAGTTCCTTGATTTGTAATTCATCCATGGAAGTGGGGCCATGTAACACTTCAAGCCCACCGGCTGGTTAACTCATTAGTGGACTGAAATCACGTGGCTCAAAAACTCAAGTAGAAATTAATTAGTAGCAGATGGATTTGAGTTATAAGCATTTAAACATTTTCTTTTCGATTCGATATAAAATTATTTTTGGGTATTACAATCTTCTCATTTTATAATGCGACATTCTCGTCGCACACCACAAGCTAGATCATTAGTGCTGCAATGATGGTTTTACGTCATGACGGAACTTTACAACTGTCTCATAGGTAGCTTTTTTTTTTGTTTATCAATTTTCGTATACTCGGATCGGCTCTAATACTATTTGTAAAGTTTCAAAAGCATCTGCTGATCCAATTAATTTGTTAACAGATCGAAATTATATGGTTTAAAAAATTTGAATGAAAGTTAATTAGTAACATATAAATATGAACTTGAGTTATAAGTACTTAAAAAATTTGAATAAAATTATTTTTGGATATTATAAGCCATGCGACTCTAGAGAAGTTAGATAAGTTATTCTTTTATCATGTATAGATCAGTTATCCTTTTATCATGTATAGCTTTAATAATAGCAAATTGTTGGTGAGTTATATAACGCAGGTAGTTTCTAGTTTCTGCAGCTATGGAGGCAGGGTGGGTAGCTATGTTTTAATCAGATGTTACCTGCTCTTGACATTAAATTTCTTAGTTTGATGCTAACATAGTTATTAGCAGTCCCATCAAGCATCAGTCGTTGGCTAATTGTTCTAACAATTCTTAACGTAGGAGGGGGAAAAAGTCTAGCATGTAGTCGGAATTTGTATTGATGGGTTTCCTTCACCTTGCTTCCACCTAAAATCGCATCCTCAAAACAAAATAATTAGTGAAAGCAGCATCAAAACCAACGCCTGGCGCTACACCACAATTTTTTTTTAAAAAAAAATATTTATTATCATTATTATTTAGGATGGGTAGGAAAAGAATAGTCTAGAAAGGTAGATTAGGTCATCACCTCGATCGCTCCTCGCTCGCCTGCGGAAGCCGGTACGTGCGAGCTAAACCGTGTGCCTCTCCCTATAAATACCAGAGCCCCCTTCTCCTCCTCCTCCCCTCTCTCTCTCTCTCTCTCTCTCTCGGTTTGTGTGTGTGTGTTTTGTAGAGGCGGTGATGAGGAACGGAGATCCTTGTGTGATATGGTATGGAGCTCGTTCTTTCATGATTAATGGTTGGGCCCGTAGCATCGCCCTCTCTTGGCAACGGTGGCGGGGCAGCGCGGAAGGCCTGATGTTCTGCAGGCAACCGCTGCAGCCACCAGCCGTAGAGAAGGGGGCCGAGATGAGGAAGAAGGTGGGATCTCCCTTACCCTCTATACGATGATGATGATAATGATGATGATGATGATGGATCAAAGATGACTCAGAGCCTCTATCCCTCAAACTTTCACTCAAAATTCATTTTGCATTCCTGATAGTCCGTCACCGCCTCCCGGATCACCGGTGATCTTGGATGGATTACCCCACACCTAACGCCACCTATGAGTTTGGTAGAGGCGGTGATGAGGAACTGAGATCCTTGTGTAGCTCGATCTGTCATGGTACCTGGTTGGGCCCCGTAGCATCGCCCTCTTTTGGCATCGGTGGCGGGGCAGCTCGGAAGGTCTGATGTTCCGCAGGCAACCGCTGCAGCCACCAGCCGTAGAGAAGGGCGCAGATATGAGCAAGAAGGTGGGATCTCCCTTGCCCTCTATATCATGATGATGGCTCGAAGGCGACTCTGAGCCTCTCTATCCCTTCTCTTTCTTCATCCAAGATAAGTCTCCGTTCTTTTTCCTTTCCATTCTATTTATTTTTCTACAGATTTTTCATCTTCATGACTGCAACCACCGCTTCATTTTGGAGTGATCTCTAGAAGATCGGTTCCTGTTTTGATGCTAGGGTTTTGGCAATTTTGGGAATTTTACATTAAAAAAGTCCACTTAATTAGTGTTAATTAGTGATAAAATGGAGGGCTTGCCATTTGATCAAATAGGTCGGGTGCGGAGGGTAGAGAAATTGGGTGCATCGATCTAGTGTCCATCTCGGGTCCACTTGCGATATCGTCCGAGATAAACTGAGATCTCGGTTGATCTCGGTCTCGGCCACTCTCTGATATATCCAAATATAAACGAGAAGAAGGCACGGCCATCGAGGCCCGACGCTGATGCGACCCCTCTTGCCCTGCCGGGTCTAAGGCTGCAAAGGGGGCGGGTAGACCCGCGACCCGGTCCGGCCCGACCCGGCCCGGCTTGTTTTAAGGATCGGTGGAGCCGGATCGAATCCGCCCTAAATAAAATTCAGGCTTTTAAATATAGTTACCCATCTGACCCGACCCAGATGCATTAACCGGTTGAAATATTAAAATAAAAAGCCTCCCCCGTTGCCCGCCCCGCCTTCGTGAGATCGCCACCGTGGTTACCCTGACCGCATCTCCTAAACTGGAAACCCTGGCTGCCTCTCCTTCTGTCGACACCCGCGCCTCTCCTCCCGTCGACACCCGCGCCTCTCCTCCCGTCGACACTTGTGGCCGCTCGAGCCGATCCCTTCCGTCAAGTATTTTTCCTTCCCTTACTCTCTCTTTTTCCTTTACTCTCTCTCTTTTGGAAGCTCAATCTCCTCATGAGAGGTTTTCATTGTTTTTCTTTTCATGTTTATGCTGATTTCTGCTTGATTTAGGGTTTGTAGGTTTATATTATTCTTGAGCTTCTTTGTTTATTTCGCTTGATTTCGGGTTCGTAGGTCTGCATTGTCTATGATCTAATGCTGATTTCATTATTTTCTTTGTTTTTTCACCGGATTTCTCACTTGATTTTGGGTTTTTGTTTGTAGGATTTTTGCTTTCCTTCCTGTCATGATGCCTTGCCAGATGTTTGCAATTTTCTGAAAATTTCTACAATTTTCACCTATATCGATTTGAAAATTGCTCTGCTCCAGTCCACTGTTTGTTTTCACCGAACTGTTGTCACTTGAACTTATCTGTGACTTCCCTGGTGTAACGTTGTTTAATCCCAATGGTCGGATTCTATGTATTGCTGTTTAAAGATGGGATTAAGGTTGGAGTGACAACTCAGAGAGGAATAAACAAATCCTCCTGTTGCAAGGCTGAACAGAATTTAGAAATAAATCTGCTGCCCTTCGGACACAGATTTCAAATCACAGATGCCGATGTTGCGAGTAACGGCATTTGTGATCGTGGTTCATGCCAGAGTTTGGACTGGAGTTTGGTTTTTATTTTCCTTTACAATTTATTTAAATACTATAATAATAGTATTATTTTTATATATATAATGTTATAATATATTATAATTTATTTTTATATATTATATGTTATTATGTGTAAATATTTTGATTATTGAACCATCTCGGATGAGTTGATGCTGGATCATTGGTGATCCTGTCACGAAGGAAAATCATCTGGTGGTTAACTGAATGGCCCCTTACGGTTTGGTTCCGTTTATCGTGTGCTTTACAGAGGCGATGATGGAGAACAGAGATCGTTGTACTTAGATCATTGGGATCAGATCACCTTCGTACAAAGATCATCAGGGATTACCATTATCATCACCATCAGTGATTTAAGTTCACGGAGGCGCTCTTTGGTAGCGGCGGTGGGGCAGCTCGGAAGGTCTGATGTTCCGCAGGCAACCGCTGCAGCCACCAGCCGTAGAGAAGAGTGGAGAAACGGAAGAAAGTGAATCTTCCTTTCCCTCTGCATCATGATGGTGGATCAAAGACAACTCTGAGCCTCTCTCCGATCTCTCTCTTTATCCGGGACGAGTCCCCGTTATTTTTTCTCACTTTCCTTTCCATTCTATTTAGTTTTCTACCAATTTTTAATCTTGAATACCGCAACCGCTTCCATTTGAAGTGATTTTTAGATCGGTTTCCTGTTCCGATCCTAGGTTTTTTTGGCGATTTGGCAAATTTTTGACGTTAAAAAATCCACTTAATTATTGTTATGACCTCTCCTTTGAGGGCTCGCCATTGGAGGGGAGGGTTCAAACCCTGGGTATTGCTTTTTTTTCCCTCTCACCTTACCCTTCTCTCACCTCATTCCTAGCGTAGGTCTAAGGGGTCGTTTGGTTGATGAAATTTTATTTTTTTCATGCGGAAAGTTTTTCCCCAGAAAACCTTTCGAAGGAAAATATCAAGCGAGCCGTTAAGGGTAA
Source organism: Metroxylon sagu (assembly GCA_017589505.3). Classification (NCBI taxonomy): domain Eukaryota; kingdom Viridiplantae; phylum Streptophyta; class Magnoliopsida; order Arecales; family Arecaceae; genus Metroxylon; species Metroxylon sagu. The sequence continues at coordinate 60,061 of JACVBY030000619.1, read as the reverse complement.
AAAGCTGAAAAAAAAAAAATCGGATCGGTAACTTAAACGCGCGTCTTCCCGTAGTGTTTTAAGCTTGGGAAAAGCACTGGATCAAAATGGATTGGATTGGGTGCGCCGGTCTAAATGTCCATATCGGGTCCGCTCGCCATGGAGATAAATCGAGATCTCGGTATGGGTCACGCTGCGAGATAACTGGTATATCGAGATGTAAACCTTAAAAAAATTCGAGAAAGGGGTACGGCCATCGAGGCTCGACGCTGATGGGACGGCCTGCCGGGTCTTCTAAAAAGGCGGGGGGCGCCTGTTGCCTCTTGTGGTGCGGGGCCCCATACCCGGTAATAAAGGTTGTGCGAAACCGTCCGTTCCAAGGTGCATCGCTCTGCGGCGCAGAACAGCTCGGAGTTTTTTTTAAAAAGAAAAACCAAAAACGGCGGCAGTGTTTGAGCGGGTGATCTCCATCACTTCTTCGACCCAGGTCTTAACCCGGACGGGTTTTTTGCGAGGCACTGAGGGTAAAATGGTCATGAGGGCTCAAACGGGTCTCTGTAGCCCGTATGGCACATAAATCGTGCTGTATCGGGATGTTTATTGTGGGAGATTTCTAGGTAAGATGAAGCATTTTTCTGTACTTCTCGACCGGACCCTCGCCAGAATGTTATTTCAATATGACGGCACTGTAACGGAAATAGGTCGTGTCGGATTTAGGACGGGTTGGAGCCATAAGTTGCGGACCGCTCCTCTTCTCTATCTTCATGTTAGAGGGAAAAAGTACTGCCGAATTAACTTGAGGTGTACGTGGGCCGATCCGATCCAAATTCTAGTGCTTTCTTTTCTCTGCCATACGCCTTTCGTTGCCACCGTCTTTTACTTGTAACATAAAAATCCCATCCTTTTCTTTAAAGATTGCACAGTTAATATTATAGTCTCTATCCAAAATGATGATTATAATAATATTTAAGTTAAACTTTAAATTTAAAAGGATATGTTATTTTACTTCTTGAACTTTAAAAAGTTATAGAAATAATTTTATATTATTATTATTAATATTTTTTTTGTTTCTTTTAGGTTCTTATAGTTAAACAGGAAAGCTATCGTTCGGTTCTGTTCTTGATAGTATATGTGGCATTCATATGGCAAAATTAAGTTAAAATTCGTTATCGATCCGTTAATTTATTAATATAAAATTTAATAAATCATTAATAAAAATAAAATTTTCTTTTTTTACCTTCCTCTTTTCTATTCGTTCTTCCTTCTTCACCATTCTCATCCTTACCCATGCCTATGCTCCTTTGCTCGGCGTCGTTGCCCGCCTTCAGCAGCTCGTTGGTTGCTACCACTGCTCGCTTTCGCTGTTGTGTATCTTTCGCTGCTTTTTTTTGGAGTTTCACCGCCTTCCACCTGCTTGTTGCCGCCTGGTCACCATCGGAATAGACTCGTTTATGCAATGCTAAGCTAAAGACAATATCGAGCATAAGAATTTCTTAACCCAGAAAAAGTTTCTCTAACTTGAGCAACTTCAGCAGTGGGATGGCTAAGATGATATCGCGGAAGCCGGAGGCTGACGAGGAGGCCGTGTGGAAGAAGTCTATCATCAGGAGAGGGAAGTAAGTGCAGGATCGCGATATTGTCTATTCTTGCTGCGAGCGAACGGGAGGCGATGGAACTTCGAAAGAAAGCGGTGAGAGATAGACGGCGGTTGGCGGGAGGTGAGCGGTGGCGATGATCGGCGGGACGCTAAAGGTGGGCGGCATCGCCGAGCGGGGGGCACGGGTAGAGTGGAGAATAGGGGGGTAAGGAAGGGATTTTTATTTTTATTAATAGATTATTAGATTTCAGGTTAATGAGTTAATGAATCGGTAACGGATTTTAACTTAATTTTGTCACCATGAATGCTACGTATGCTGCCACATCGGATAGAACCAAACAACATCTCGCTTGTTTAATGGTAGGGATTAAAGGGGAACAAAAAAGAAAATATAAGGTCACTTCTGTAACTTTTTAAAGTTAAGGAATCAAAGTGATACACCCCTAAGTTTGAAGGTTAAAATTGTAGTTTAGTGTAATATTCATAAAACATATAGTACTCGTATTGATGATTATTTTATGTTTGAAATTAAAAATGCGTTTCGCACAAAGTAGGAAATTAAAAATGAGGTGGTTTTTATTATCGTGAAGTCGTTATATTGTTTATCATGTTCAGTGGATTGACTGAAAGAGATTGTGGCAGGAGTGGTCGTAAGTTTCAGTTTGGATTTTCTTTTTGCCCACCTAAAACTCTGCTTCCATTTGTGTTTCACTTCTCTAAAATCATTACCGTTGCTCAAATTTTTATTCATTCCATTAATTCATTTATAACAGCAGATGAACTTTTTATACCCAAATGTTTGATCTCTTCTTGCTTGCTGTGTGCTACGTGTGGATTATTTGATTTCTTCTGTGTATGGATTTCCTTGCAGTATCGGCTAAGTGGAGTTGTTTTAGATACATTGATGGAATTTTGCTTCTGAAGTTATTGAGGAAGAAAATTATAGTAATCCCTTTTGGTTTTCTTGTTTCTTTCCTTTCTTTACCAAGATTTGTTTTCAAATGAGCCAGATTCCAATGTAGCAGTACAGAAAAACATTCATAAAGGTTTGATTTTTGTTTGATTATTTTTCTCAAAGATACCTTGGGATGGATGGAAGTGGAGAAAATCAGCTTCAGCATCAGGAGTCCTAGGGTTCCGGCTATTTGATATTCTGAGGTAAGGACCCTCATCTCGGACAATGGCCGGTGGTTTCCACCCTGCAGTTCAATCTCTCCTGGCCTACGCAGTGCATCTGCTGCCAGTGGGGGGAGTTCAAGCTTCAGTGTATTCCAGAACCCTATAGCTCAAAGTACCAGTTTACACACAACACTCATGGTCCACCCAACAGCAGGATTTTCAGAAATATCCTTTTGGTGTTTACTTAGATAGGTGCTGACAAGAAGCTATATTCTCCGTGACCCTCTTTATTAAATACTCCTTACATGCTTTTATAATTAACTCTTCCATATATTCTAGCTTAAATTCCATTCTCATATCCCTCACCCCTAACTAGGTGCTCACTATCTAACTCTAGCTGGCCTGTTTATGTTTCCACCCACAGCTACAAGATATCAATATGGGAGGCCTCATATTGGCCAATAAAGGGATTTGCATTTCCTCCCAAGGGATATCACATGAGTTAACTCTCAGTTTCCTACCTTGAAGTGGCTGTGGACTAAGAAATAACATCTGTAAGTTAAAGCAAGCATAGATAACAGATCTTCATTTTCTCTTTTTTTAATAATCCTTTTCTTTCATATGGTTCCAGGAAGATCAATGGCAAGGAAACATTTAAATGGCTGAGGTGTTGCCTGTAATGTTGGTTTGAAATTACAAATTTGATGTGGTAGCTTTCAATTCTATGAAACTTATGATTTGGTGATTTGGGCTGCAGTTTTCTTTTCAGCTGATGGTCATGCATATCAGCTTCTTGGAACTGATTTAACTGATTGCTGTTACCAACTAGTGTTGTGGTACATTTGATGTGAAAAGATATAATTGTGGGTAATGTTAAAATAATAATGTTTTGTTAGGTTTTAAAACTTTAAATTTTTGCCCCTTTATACTTTAATATTCTCTGGTCTCTGATTGTCCATCATATCTACTCTAAACAAGAAAGAAGTTGGCTGGATAATTCTTTATTTTTAAATAATGGCTAATATAAAAAATCATTACACCGGTCCTTGGTTACATTTGCTGAATCATTACATTTAATAGGCACATGCTACAGCAACTACTACAAATTCAATATACTAGCTTTCATTTTATTAAACTGATGAAACTTGCGATTTGTGCTGCAGTATGTGATCCAACTTATAGTCTGTCATACTCATTGTGTGTTATGGTATGTTTAACATAAATAGTAAAGTTGTATATATATAATACAATTTATTTATATAAAATTTTCGTAGTAACTTAAATTTTACCTTCTTTCGTGCGTTGCATTGGTATCATACTTGTGTTCAACTAGAATGATGACGATTGATGGAGAGTTTGGATGGGTTGGGCTTCTGTTCTTTTGTTATTATGCATGGCTCTATAATTCTTGTGGTGGTGGCAGCATCAACCTGTTTAGCATTGTTTTTCTTTTCCTCCTGTGTTTTTGTTTTTCTACGTATTAGTGAAAGACAAAATGGTGATTGATCTTGAAGATAGCATTTGCATAAAGCTTCTGTCATTCCTTGCTTTTATTTTCATTCTTTCTGGAATGCGATGGATCTTTGCTATCAAAAGGGGTTTCATATACATGTTTTCAGTTTAGTTCAATTTTCTTCTTTAGTTTTTGAAAGCAAAAGCAATACAAAGCAGGCCTTAAAGCTATGATGACTTGCCCAGGGCACTAGGGTTTAAGCCTGTTCCAGATGCATTATGAGACATACAGTGAATTGTTGTATTCATGAAAACTTCCCCCTCTATCATTACTAGCGCTGGAGGTGTGTTGTATGTGGGTGTTGCCACTGCAAAGTTGAGGCAATTTCAAATGCGGATGGATGCAATTCAATGAATTTCAGATTCTCAATGTACTTATGTAAAGGCTGGCATATGATCAAGCTAGTTTGTAAGGCAATAAGGTGTTCTTATGTATCTCCTTATGTTAATGTTCAGCTATCCCTTATTGTTGGGCTGTGGCTTTTTTCTCCATGCAGAGGCAGTGATGATTTACCCATCCCTTATCCAACCTGACTCATTTGCAGCCCTAACTTCTTCTAATTCTTCTTTTTCTTCTTCATTACAACAATGATGGTGGCGACGGCTGGGGCGGCAGCGGCAACAACAACAACAACAAAGTTGGACTTGTTATTTTCTTGCCAATATCTGAGGTGCATGTGTTGAACGCTAGTTTATCATACTCTAATGGCTTTTGGCAAATTTGGATGGTCTGCTGGTCAGCAGGCAACCATTGCAGCCTATCTAGAGTGTGTTGATTGATGGGCAAATACTGAGCCTCTCTTACCTCCCTGTTGTATTTGCATAAAAGAACATTTTAAAATGTTGCTACTGTCTCTTATTTTTTTTAATTATGTATTTTGTTACAGTTTTCATCTTTTTACTTATTATTAAGGTTTGCAAGTTTGTGTAGTCCAGGACACTCATTAATGACTAGAAGAATTACCATAAGTATTGGCTTCAAATTTTTTTCACAACCATGATGGTTGATATCATGTACACAATTTGATAATATGGTTTCATGTGCCCATGACATTTACTCCATTTTTTAAGTGTTGACTGATTCTAAATTCATGTACCCTTCTAATCTATAAGATATGGGAATGTGTCCATGGCTGACAAGTATTCTGTTTGTGTTGCTTTCTGTTGTTTTTTTTCTGGAGGTTGGGTAGTGGGAGAAGGCTACTCCCATCTTACTCTTCCAGACTGGTGATGACCTGCATTCACTGTTATGGTCTCTGTTCTGTTGCTGCTTGTGTCTCTTTTCTTTCTGTTTTACTCCTTATATAGAGTGACAATTTGTCTTGTATTTATTTTGCCAGAGTAATCAGAGAGCATTCTGAATGCTATTGTCACTGCACTTTCTTTAGCTGTCCGTATAAAGTAGCGTTGTCTGGAGGGTGAATATAGTGTCAGATGGGGGAAATTCTAATAATTTCAGTGTCATGGTAGATTCTGAACTTCAACTAATTCAGTCTCTGGGGAAATATTTTATTGTATGATACTGGTTTATTATTGTTGAAACTAGCTAAAATATCATTTATGAAAGCCTTAAAGAGATTTCGGCCTTAAAAAATCTGTTGAGCAAAGTGTTTATGAACAGCTCAAATTTGGTTGGCAATTAAATGGGCTAGATGTTGCAAAATAAGCTGAGCTTGAGCTAGGCCTGGCTTATTTGTGGATGATTTGTTTGTTCCTGTAATCATTAAAATGCTTAAATCTATTTTCAGCGGCATGGTTATGCTTGGATGGTCTATGCTTCTATGCAGACAGCAGTTTGAGCTGTTTGTTTAGGTGTTGAATTTTGGTTTTATTCTTTTGAGGCCTCATTAAACCAGGCTCCTCTTTGGCAAGGATTTTGGTGTTTTTGTTGATTCATTTAACCCTTTTTTATATATTTTTTCAATACTTCGTATATGATCTGGATTGTATTGATTGTAACAGGGTTTATAACCTTAGAATTTCTATAGTTAATATCATGTTGATTTGTCAAGAAAATGTATATTTTCAGGCTTATTTTCTGGACTCTTCATAATGGTAGGTAAACAACTATTGTCATTTGTGCTAGGAAGGGGGCTGCCAGCTCTTTCCAGCCAATGTTGGGCCCAGCTTCTTTAGCATTGAACTTCTTTGCTTTACTGCTGCTTCATTGATCCATTTATTTCTTCTTAATTCCTCTATTTTCCTTTAGGCGAAGCAATGCTATGGTGGTACAGAAACTTCTTCTTTCATGAGGGCTGGTAAAGAAGAGGTGGTGCAACTTGGAATCTTCTATGGTTGATGGAGCAAACCAGACGGCCTGTGGTCCTGCAAGCAATTGATTTGTGGCCACCATTGGATGGAGGTAGTGGTTGAGGGTTGTGAAAGCTTCTGGATGGAAGCTAAATCATTTTTGTACTTGTTTGGGTGACCCTTGGTTGGATTTTCTAAAAGATTAGATGATTTTGAAAGAGCTTGTATGGTTTGAAGGGGCTTTCTCTATATAGAATAGAGAGGCCACATTAAGGTGATCAAGATTGTTGTGGAGGTGTTTTGTGGTTTCATGGTACTTAACTTTATCCCCTTTTTTTTTTTAACTGTTTTTCTTAGTAAAGGTTGCATGAATTCAGCTGAATAACCCAAAAAATTAGGGTTGGCAACTTTTTTAAGTTTTCAGTGATTTTCTTTCATTACGGTTTCCACTTTGCTATGTTTGAAGAGGCTATGATGATACTTGATGCAATCTACAATATTTGAATTGCAGTTCTTTTCATCTGCTACCAGAGGCTATTAGAGGAAATTCCCTTCTTCCTTAACGTCTAACAATCTGATCTGAGACTTCTTCCTGTTCTCCAAGGGTTAAATCTCTGCTTGTATTGGTTTGGGGCACTTACTGATGTGGGATGGTAAAAATCTTGGTTAAATGATAAATTTTGGGATGTTAGCTGATATCTCTCAATCACCTTTTTTACATAAATAGATGTTATGATTGATAAATTTGAGAGTTAATGACTATAAATAGTTGCTAATCTTGGATTTGGCATTTGGTGTGAGATTTTGATAGCTCTATCTAATATATTGATTGATATCTTAGATAATCTTGGAAGCTTTGAAAAATTTTTCACTTGCCATTTTGGCTGAAGGTTTGCAGTTTCTGCCAAAACTGATCCAAAGCTGACTTTTTGCGTTTGATCAGTTTTGGCAGGCTCAGGCTGATTTTTTATTATTATTATTTTTATTTTTTGTTTCACAGGTGAATATGCAATAATGCTTTCTAAACTTTGTCAATATAATTTCTCTGATGATATAATCCATGTTATGTTTGCCTAAACTTTATTGTTGAAGTGGTAATATGTAATCCTGGTATTTGTTTTCAAGATAGAAACAACATTGCAATATGTAGAAACAAAGATGTTTGTGGCTTTGTGCATGACTAGGATCTGTGATATTATTTTGGAGGGTGAGATTTGTGATTGATCTTATGACCTTGTATACTTGCTAATTCATGCATTGTTGGCCGGTATTTGGTACTTTACTGAATTATTGGCACATTTATGTGATATGATTAATTTGTTAAGCTTCAATGAAATTTAATTTCGTCCTGAAATTACCCAAATCATATAAATTATGACTACTGATTTAAAGCAAAGTAGAACTTTGTGAAATAACAAATCTTGATTTTTTTGACATTTTTCTTCATTTTGTGGTTCTTTGGATCATTTTTCACCAGAACTTAAGAGTGAAACTCTTTTGGGGGACCAGAACCGAATCTGAGTCTTAAAACCTTGATTGCAGTTAGTCTTGGTTACACATTGAGATGACTGATATCTCATCTTTTTAATAACCTGGCTCCTCTTGAGCATGCTTGGCTTTCTTTTCTAATGGTGCTGGTAGTATTATTGATCATACTTGCTGTTGCTCCTTTCATTTATTTTTGAAGCAAATCTAGTGTTGGCCCAAAAGTTTCAAAGTTTATTTGGAGCTTTCCCATGTACCGTGAGTTAAAGTGGTTGCTGTTTTAACATTGTGCTGGCAATTCTCTCTTTGATCGTTCTGTTGTCTGGAGATATTGGTGTTATGGAAACTTGCATTGCAATTATGTTGTCAGGCACCTGAATTGTCATTTATTTTAGAAATGCCATTGTCGCACTTGGCTTCAATAACTTCCACATATACAGCTTATTTATTAACTTCTGGAAGAATTTATATTGGTTGTGTAACTGTTTCCTCTATGATTTGTTTTCACAATTATTTTTGTCATGATGCTTTAGTGACTTTTTTGACGATTTGTCCTAATATGATTTTTGTCTGTTTTAGCAATATGCCAATCGTGGATGCTCTTCTGATCTATAGGCAAATTTTGCTGCTATTCCTCATTTACTTGCTGAAGACAGCCTCAAACCATTTTTAATAAGGAATGGATCCGAGTCTTCTCTTCTATTTCCTCCATATTTTTTATACAGTCATTATGTTTTATTTTGGAACAAATGACTAAAGTTAATCTCTGGTAGTTATGAAAAACCAATTGGTATGTGTTAAATTCTGTTGCAGGTGGTTGTCAAAAGAGCATACCTTAACCTGGGTTACAAATTGCATGTTGATAGGCAGACTTTGGTTAACTGCTGGCAAGGGGCATTATGGTTTGCTTCCATATGTTTTTTTTGTTGAAGTTAGACGGCCCAAAAACTGCATCTTCCTATGACTAGAAAGTCATGATTCTAGATTTACTAGGAGAAATTTAGGGTTCATAAGAATTGTCACCATGGATTAATCAGAAAGTTTCGAATGGACTATTTGAAAGACTTGTTTGGATTTGTTAGCAGATCCAGGTAGCAGATTTGTAAGTTTTGAATTTGGTGGTTCTAGTTAGCAGATCCACTAGAAAACAAAATCTATTGTGTTGTTGCTGCAAAGTTTTCATGACTTGAACCTTTTAGGTAATGGTTCTTGTAAGTTGTGGATAGGGGCAGGTGATTGTAATGAATTTGATTAACATGTCACAGAAAGTTATTGGCATATGAACCATGAGGATCTTGTTTAAATGAATAACAAAATTCTGTACTCAAGCATGCGGTTCAAGTTCCAATATTGGCATTGCATGAAATGGCCCTTGTTTGTAGATCTATACTATCAACAGCCCGTTAGGTCCCGGAACATTTTCTCCACCTACCTAAATATTAAAAATTCAGTATCATTAATTTTGGGTTAATGCAAGTAGCATCTTCTGTCTTCTTAAGCTTATTATTTCAGAGTCGCTTAGAGTGTAACCTGTGGTCGTATCCATGCACTTGCAAAAGGTGAATCTGGGGATTGTCTTGAATTGGTGTTATTCCCAAGATTTCGCCCCAAGAAACTCTGTTACAAGGACTCGCATGGTTGTGCATGGATGGGACACATGTATGTGACTCCTATTCTCACAAAATAGGAAGAAAAAGAAAAAATAAAATAAATAAATAAATAAGGGAAGAGGATTACACTGGGCCATATCAAATGCAACCTCCAAGCTGATGCTTAGAATTGTTGAAATCATATGTCAAGAATGAAAGCACGAGATGCTTTATCGTTCAAATCTGTACTATGTGGCCATCATGTGTTGGAAACCAGAAAAAAAAAAGAATGATTCGGTTTGGGATCATTTTGGGGGACATGAGTAATCATATTATAGTGTTTTTTAGTTCTTTCCCTTGTAGTTTCTCGACAGCTATCGTTCTTCTACGCAAACGCAACTAGACAATGGCATGGAGGGGTAGCAGTGATGCTGCAACACTTTGGTTTGTTCCTTTGTCCTTCCCTCTTTGTTGTTTATGCCCCTAGCCATGAATAACTTGTCTATTCTAGCTTTGAATATACAACAAGGTGCAGGTATCTTGAAGGCGAAGTGCCATATGAAATCTTTGATTAAAGAATACAGGCCTGACCTCGAAACTCATATTAATTTCGGACAAGTGCAGCAATCCTGGGCCTCGGCTATGATTCTGTTTTTACCGTTGACTACTATGCTGCAATGTATTTCTTTGATGGTTCAACAGCCCATAGCTCCACCATAGCTTTGCTCAGTGGTTTATGTCAGTCCTTTAGCTCCACTGGGAGGTGATCGATGGTAGCACTCGAAATCTCTGGTTGATTCCTTTCATCAACCACGGCAACTTTAATGACATAATGAATCAAGCTGAGAAGAGGGGCGGCAGGGTTTCATTGGCTAGAGCTTGAATATTTTGTGAACATGTTGATGATTCTTGTAATATTCTGGATATGGGGAGCATAGGAGTGTTGGTAATGGGTTCATCTCTGAGCGTTTGGACAGAGCTCTCATCAATCTAAATTGGTGGGTGCAATTTTTGAAAGCTTCCTCGTTATACCTCCCTGGCACTCGCTCGGACTACCCGCTAATTTTACAATTGTCAGGTCCAATGAGGAAGCCCTCCAATCATCCCTTCCGGTTTGAGGCATCTTGGATCACACAGCCAAATTTTCTGGAGGTGGTCATTAGAGCTTGGAGTTGCCATAGAGAGAATCCTTGATTGATCCCATTCGCTCATTATATCAAGACTTTCAATAAAAAATACTTTCAGAAATCACTTAAAGGAAAAGCTTGAACAGGAAATTTTTGCTCCATAGAGATCTTCTGGCATCAGAAGTCTAGGAGCAAGCAAATTTAAAGTATCTTCTGGTAAAAAGATAGCAGGAAGTGCAATCGTTCTCACTCTCTTATCTGCTCCGTAAAAGACCTATCTACCCATGAACACCGTAAACTCACTATCCGGTAAGCTGAAGCTTTATCAAAACTAGCGTCCAAGGAAGAAGCCTTTAAGGCACTTAAAAAGTCCATGGGCGCATACAAGGCACCTAAGCCCATTTTCTTATGTGGTAAACAATCCAGTAAAGACCGCCTTTGTTGCAGCAGAATTCGTTGAGCAGTTAACAGAAACTTTGATTGTTCGTGTGCTAAAGGTTGATGGCCAAAACAGCGTGACCAATAAGCTTGTTTAACGTAGTTTATAAATTAACGACAAAGGCCCTGGTTCGTAGATTGAGGCCTTTTGCCCATTCCAAGGCAATTTATTTTATTCCAGCAAGAACTGCACGGTAGGCCCAAGAAGTGATGAATTATGTATGTAGAACAAAGATTACGAGGGTGCCATGGCTCTCAAAGTGGATTTGGAAAAGGCCTACAGATAGGGTGTTTCGGAGGCAAACCATGGGTGAATTTGGTTTCCCAGAGTAAACCATCCGCCGGCTCATTATGTATCGTGTCTCGAGTGCCACACTTTCTATTCCCTGGGGTGGAGAACTCCAGCCAACACTTTCTGTGACGACATTGCTAAGACTAAGCATCATTTGGTCATATTGACCAATCAATCTAGAGGTGCATACTTAGTTGGTAGGTTGTAACCAAGCCAAAGAGAGCAAGAGGTCTTGGAATCAGAACCACCAGATTAATAATGTAGCTATGCTCGGAAAACTCTGCTAGCAACTGTTGAATGACAAATCTAAACTTTGGGAGCAGATTTTAGAGAGCAGTTTTATTAGAACAAGCTCACCGCTGGAATGTTGATTACTAATTGCGGTTCCTAAACTTGTCATGATTAATCTAGTGGACATTAACCTCATGATCTCAACATCTATCACCAAAATTTTATCACATTTCTAATGCACTCGAGCATTCCTTGCTGCCTTTTGTTTTATTCCCAACATTAGATTATAGAACATGCACTTGATTCTATCCCGTTATGCATATATCAAGATTGAAGCTTCTCTTAATGTTAGCCACTCTACGTCCTGTATCACACCAAGACCAATTATCGGGTGATATTTACATTTCTGATCATTGGATCCAGTTTATATGTTTCTAGGTGAACCAAACATTTTTTTTTCCTCATTTAGCTTAAGATCAGTCTTAACGCTACAGCCCTTGGTGTGCATTGTTTTTCAGTGAGGAGGGCAAGTGGCTTCAAATGTCAAAACTCATTTGTTTGATGATCTACGTGCTGTGCAACATGCTTGCTAATAACCATGATGAAACTCAAGGGAGACTGTGAAACTATCACACAATGCCCACCTACAACTGTTTTAAAACATGGAGGATGAACGACAAGAAGGCCACATGAACCCTACTGAAAAGACCAAAATTAAAATAGAAAAAAAAATTGTATGGGGATAAACAAGTGATGAATTTCAGAATCTGTTTCAGTGATGAATATAAAACCAATGACAGCTTTTCAAGGTATCAGAGATGGAGTAACAGCAGTGTGTGAGAGAGAGAAGAGAACAAAAAAACAGAAAGAAAAAATTCTCGAAAGTCACACTACAATAAAGGACTTTAAATCTTTACATCTTACAAAAAAAAGTATGACCATAAATCTAATTTCTTTATTGCTTCTTCTCATATAATTTTTTGATCTCTTTTTTCTTCAACATACATCAAATCACTTATTTGTGCTAATGCATTCTAAGTTTATGTTGCAAATGCATAAATCATCCAAGATATCCTACTCTTAATTTGTTCTTAATTGATGCCATCTCTTTTTTTTTTTCTTCTTCTTACCAATAACTTCATTTCTTATTTTATTTTTTCTTATATTATCACGCATCCATCATAATATTCTTATTTCAGTCACATTTATGTATATATTAATAACTCTATATTTCAAGTTGTTAAATGTATTCTGCATTCCTATACCAACTTTTTTATTTATAGTGATCCATTAAAGTGTAAGAACTCTTATTACCTTCTATCACATGCAAGCATCGATATGACAGCATCACTTCTAAGAAATGACCTAGCTATCCCTTAATAATCTACTTGATGGCTCAATTAGTAATATTAGTTAATCCACTTAATATCATGCAACCCATATATATATCTCAATTAGTAATTATGGGAATAAATATATAGCCCATTCTTTTGTAGGTCAATTCAAATGGAGCATAATAAACTGATGGTTAGGTTGAATGTAGGTCTCAATTATAATAATTATTATGATTAGTATTAAGAAATAAACACTAATTATCAATTGCTATTGTTATTCATATTGCTATCATTTATTCAAAAGGACATTAATGTCATTATATTTTTTAATATCTAATATAGTTGATTTAATTAATCATAATTTAGAGTTTCAAAGAAGTGCATTAAAATCAAAAGTTTTTAAGTTAAGAGAAAAATAAAATATATAATATATAATTTTAGTACATTTAGAAATAAAGATGAAGGTAGAATATAACTTGAATATTGTGAAATGTATAAAAATGATCATTTTTTTATTTAGAATCAATTATTTATAAGAAATAAGAGATTAAGAATAATGTTATTCATAAAATTAAAACAGGTTAAATAAAATGAAGAAGTACAATAGATATCATGTGATCTCATGAACGAAAAATTTTATACAAAAACTATAAGACCGGCTATATTTTATGGTACGAAATGTTAAGTGGTTAGAAAATTAGATGCATACAAAATGAATGTGGTTAAAATGAGAATGTTAAAATAAATGCATATAATACAAAAAAAAAAAGATAAAAAATAATCATTCATAAAAAGATTGAAATAGTATCAATTAAAGACAAATTGAAAGAAAGACGATTTGAATGATTGAACATTTGCAACATAAACCTAAAGATACATTTAAGCGAAGAAATGATTCGATACATATAAAATGAAAAAGAAGTAGAGATAAATCAAAAATTATATAAGAGAAAGTAAAAAAGAAAAATTAAATATCTTTGCATTTTATAGCAAGTATAACTCTAAACCAGGTAAAATGAAGAAAAAAAGGATTTATATAACCAACCCCAACTAATTTAAGGCTAAGGCATTATTATTGTTATTTTAAAATATTAAAAAATATTAAATGCATTCATGCTTGCATATTGCATATGCATTATGTGGTCCCTTAGCTATTACACACGCAATCAGCTTTCAAACATAAATAGAAAGAACTGAGTGTTGAAACCACAATTAAAAATAAGATGATTCATAAATAAAAACAGACTAAGAACCATAAAGTGTATCCTCCCCCCCCCCCCCCCCCCCGCTCAAAAAAAGAAACAAACAACAAAGAAGAAGAAATTCTAGCAAATAAGGAAGTTCTTAAGAAAGCAATGCAAAGCTCTCGTAGCCCTTACCTAATTGGTTCAATAAGTCTTTTGGCGCTATCCCCCAAAATAGTCCCTGTAAGAGGAAACAAAGCAACTTCTATCTACATAAAGAACAACCAATATCAATTGGAAGGCCAACTTATTTTCCCTATAAAAGTGGAGCAAAACAGTAATTTCACACTCGGTTGAGTCCTTCTTCCCTTTTAAGAAGTCCCTATGACACGCATCAATGATACAAAAAAATAGACCTTCATCACTCCATGATGAGATGAACTACAAAGCACAACTACAAATCAAAGTGGCTCCAGAAAAGGATCTTAAATACATAAATTTATATAAAAGAGGGAGGCTTAGATAGAATACATATATAAAAGAGAGTCAAAATGCAAAGATGACTGAATTTCATTAGCTTCCAATTATCCTATCTTTTGGGTGTCTTTTTTACTGCATATTAGAGAGAGAGAGAGAACTTAAAAAAATTCATTACACAATAAAACTAAATCACAAACATAATTAGACTAACTGTGGAGTTCATCAATCCTAAATTCAGTCCTAGAATATTCTAGAGATGTGGAAAGAAAAAGGAGTCTTTTCTTTTATTTGTTTGGGGGGGGGGAATACACACACAGCACTAGCTACTTGACATAGCTACTTGCTACTTGATATGCATTTTATAAGTTAAGAACATCACACCCATCAAAACCACATGTAAGATACAGCTAACATGAAAAGTATATCAAATTTATTCAGAATGAAAGAAACTGAAACACCAAATGTCAGGCCATAGTTTATTCAGAGTGAAAGAAACTGAAACGCCAAATGTCAGGCCATGAAATCCACCTAAGTAACATCCCTGGTTCTTATGTATTAAAACTTAAAAGGGTGATCATTGCACTGTGAGCAAAACCAAGCAAAACATTTTCAAAGACCAAATAATTAAAAGAACACCTTGATATTCTCATTAACATAGCAACTAAGACTAGCTGATCACCCCAGATGTTGGCACATCCCATCCAACAGTAATAGGAAAGGCAAGTCCAAACAGTAACATGAATCTCTATGGCTCAACTGTTGTCACCTGCTGCCACTCCCCATCCACCGCTTCTTTCCACAATGTGACATTGTTATTCCCATCAGCCACAGCCAAGATGTTCCCTGTCAATGACCATGACACCCTCCAAACAGGGGTCTTAAAATCATGCAAGACTTTACCCTCCCACTGATCGCCTTCCTTTGCCACTGTCCATATAACCACAGTCCCATCCTGTGAAGCACTAGCAATAGTAGACTTTGGGAGCCCCAAATTAGGCGCCCAAGCCACATCTCTCACCCAGTCACAGTGCATCTGAAGAGCAGGAAAGCAATCCATCTTCCAACTCCCATTGTAAAGCTTCCACACTTTAACCGTGTTATCACAGCCACCAGATGCAATCTTCTGGACAGGATCAAGCTGTCCTGAACTAACAAGGGCACCTGGTGCCATTGCTGGAGCCCATGAAACAGAAGTGACTCCAACTGGGTGGGCCTGGTCAATCCTAGTAGTATCCCAGCCTCCATCTGTTCGAGCAGTGAAGACTGAGATGTTCCCATCCGAGGAACCACATGCCAAGCAGAGGCCAAGCTCATGGGGTGCCCATGCAATTGAATTGACAGAGGACTTGTGCTCAGTGAAAACATGTGCCTGAGACCACTCATCGGGCTTGCTCCCTTCCTTCCATATGATCACACGGCCATCATAGCTGCAGGAGGCAAGCATGGATCCAAACTTGGGGTGAGCCCATGCGGCCTGCCAGACAGGACCTTGGTGGCCAGTCAAGGTAGCAAGATGCTGATGTGAGGTGCCACTCACTCCAATAATCTTGATGGTAGAGTCAGAAGAGGCTGTGGCCAAGCGCTTGCCATAGTAGTCCATTGACACATCATGGACCACATCCTGGTGCCCCGTTTCTATTTTCTGAGAAGGCATTGTTCCAATTCTAGACTGAAAGCTCTAAATTCGTATTTGTTATAAATGTTCTTGTTTAGCTGTGTCCTCTGGAGGACGCAACTCTAGCTACTCAAAACTGCACAAAGGCATTAAATTTCATAAGTTGCTACCCAGCTTGGATGCAGCTAAGCATGGTTTAAAGATGAGGGAAAGAAGATTAATAAAGAGTCCATCTTCTTTATCAGAATTCGTATATCTTAGTTTATGCATCAAATTCCAAATCATTAAACATAATGCAATATCTGGAAAAGTTTGCTACACAAATACTGCAACTAATCCCAAAACATAACCAAGATGGCGAAATGATCAGATTATGGAACAAAATAACCCCTCCCCAAAAAAAAAAAAAAAAAAAAAAAACCTTGATTCATATCCTATTCTTGAAATTTAAATCCATGCAAAATTATCAGCAAAGACGGATTCAACGTTATAACAAATTCAGAAGGGAAAGATCGGATCAAGCAAAGTAAAAAAGAATACGTAAATCGACCTTCACGTCATTTCTTGACATTTATAACGCTTCAAAATTATCAAAACATAACATTATAACATTAAAAATTCACCAATCAACGAAAGATGAGAAGGATGAATTTTTTTTAATGAAAATAAGTCATTCATAACCAATAGATCAAAACTTTTTATAAAAAATAAATAAATAAACACGAAAGCATCAACCAGGGATCAGGAAGAAAAGAGGTTCATCTCAATATGTTCAGTATTTCCATGCCAGATTTCAGGTTACGGAAATCTCAAGATCGCATCGTATAAGAAACCGCGGAGCTCCCAAAACCCTAGATCTGTGCTAGAAAGAAATCGACAAAAGAAAACCAAAGCTAGATCCAACTGAATGGAAGGATTGAAATCAAAGAACAGAGGAAAGGGTTAAGATCTCGCACGCACCAGATCCAGCGGAAGGGCAACCGCTCTTCCCTCCGAACGCTTCTGCTTCTTTGCCGCAGTATTATCTAAACGTTAAAGAAATCCCTCTCCCCAACCCGACATCGGGTCGGGTCGGGTTCAGGATCTTATAGAGCTTGCACGGAATACCCTTCCAGTCTTAGCGGACCCACTTTGGGCTGGGCCGCGACCCGGGCCTGGCAAAAGCTCTGGTGCAACGAAACGATTTCCTTTCAGTTCCACCATTATGGTACCTAGAAATTGATTTTTTTACATTAAAAAAAAAAAAAACTATATGTGTGAGAGAGAGAGCCTTATGTTTGTTTCCCAACAATTTTACCTCTAAACATGATCTAAATGTATGGAGTACTTAGAAAACTCAAACCAGCTCTTGATGAAGTACTGCAAGTTAGTTATAATTTCTCGTGTTTCTTAGAATGGTGCCATTTTAATAGCACAGCAGCATGTATTTAAGCTATTTTATACTTTTAATAAAATTTTAATATCAATAATTATTATAGTTAATAAAATCAATCATAAATCAAATCTTGAATATTATACCTGCCTCATATTGTAAACACAACAAATCTTTAAAGTCATGGGATTTGATTGTTATAATCAAATTTCGTATTTGTATCTTATATCTAATGCCTAGTATTTTGTTTATAATTATGAAATTTTATTATTGTATTCTATCGTATTTTATCCTTAAATTCAAAGGCTTAACTTGTATATAAAGTATATTGGCGCCATGAACATGAATAAGGAATTGAAGATTTTATTTTCATTATAAATTTTTCAATAATCAAAAATGTCAATATTTGCACATAGATCAAGTTCAGTGGATGTAAATATTCAGAATAAATATCTTGTAAACAATCAAAGAGGGACGAGACTTGTTGATTAAGTAGAAATCTGTTCACTTAGTAGAAAAATAATAGTAATCGGAACAAAAACAAGAGGAATTATTGAAGAAACAAAGATAATAAAGGAAAAATGTAACAGCTAATTAATCGTCTCTAAGGGTGATTGTGATGAGAATGCATAAACACAGGAAGGAAGAAAGGAAAAGAAAAGAAAAGAAAAGAAAAGAAAAAGAACGAAACTTAATGCAAGGTTTGCGCGAGTTTAACAGGTCTTCTAATGGCACGAGTTGTTTCATTTAAATTATGTGGTTTCCCTTGAGTTTCTGTTGATTATGTAAACTAGATTAAAGAAAGAGCAGGACCACACTTGCAAAAAGTTGCAGGAGATCATAAGCTCACTTCTTTCAACATGTTTGCAACAGGAGAATACACCTAGTTTTCTAAATGATCACTGTGAAGACCTCCCCCCAGTTGGTTGTACACCTCGCCATCCATTAAGTCTGACTACATTCAACATATCTGTCAACCCAACTAAAACATTTGAAAATACGAATGCTGGAACATTCGGCAGAACAGCCACTGTCAAGTCAAATAATAAGTTTTTAGTATTAATCCACCACGTTCTGACTATGGATGATAATTAGGCCGGATCAGATCAGATATGATACAGAATAACCTTAAATACTATCCATCATCCATTTAATAAATAGATTAAGGTTTTAAATTTAAACCTGCCATGTTTAATAAGTAATAATTTGACCCAATCTGCTTAACTTGTTAGCACCTATTAACTAAAAATAAAAAAAATTAAATGCCAACTTACTTAGCCTGTTAACACCCTATTATCTTGTTACCTAATAATATAAAACATATAACACTTCTTATTGCACAACAATTTACACATTCTATAGCCATAACATCTATTACTATAAATTAATAACCTATAAAAAACAAGTTACACAATGTACACATCTCATGACATTTGTCACTACAAAATTCAAACATGAAACACCTCTATTTAATTATTAACAATACATTGTTGCTTGCATAAATATCTATTTCAGTACAATAATCTACATTCTATTGAATTTACATATGAAATGCATAGGCCAAAAAACATTGCAATGAAAGAAATTGATTGAATTCTTTAAAAAACAAAAATAAAAAATAGTAGATAATGATGATTAATAAGTAGTTTTTTTGGTTTTAAAATTTGTACAGATTTAATAATGAGGGAGATGATCAAATTTGGATTTGATTACATATGAATATAGCTAAATTCATCTCTTTTTTTGTGTGTGTATATGTATGTATATTTATTATTTATGTATATATATATATATATATATGTATGTATGTATGTATGTATGTATACATACACACACATATATATATATATATATAGGGAGATACCTCTTGATGCATGAGTTTTTGATCTTCAAATAACATGATTTTTAGTGTTGAGATAATTTAGAGATAATATAATATATTTATAATGTAAGATCTTGATCATCTAATTTAAACCTAACAATAGAGTTCTAATTTAGTGCTATCAAGTCATTTTTTTTTTCTATATATAAAATTATTTTATATATTACAACCGAAATTTTATCAATAAATGAATAAATAGAAAATTAATTAAATCGATTTGTAAATTGAGATAAGAGATGATAATACAATGTAGTTAAAGTAGACATAAGAGATAGATCAATTTATAAGTATACATAAGTTTTCTTTTCATAACTTCAATGGATTCGGCCAGCCAGGCCAGGCTCCATGGATAAGATGGGCATCAGCATTTTGGCACACGACAACCCTCATCGCTCTAATAATTAATTACTCCGGCTCCGCTTCTGCGCTGGCACCGAACGTTCCCCGTTCCCACGCGCGGGTCGTTTACGGCAGACGAGGGAGCGAGCGAGTGCGAGAGCGACAGTAGATGTCGGGCGGGTCACGGCGGTCGGGGGCGTGCGTGAAGTGCTGCCTGGTGTTGTTCGCCGTGGCCTCCGCTCTCTGCGTCTCGGGCCCAGCTCTCTACTGGAGATACAAGAAGGGCTTCGGTGGTGGGATTTCCTCCTACTCTTCTTCCTCCTGCGCGCCCTGCGTCTGCGACTGCCCCCCTCCCCTCTCCCTCCACAACATTGCGCCCGGTACTCTTCTCTTGAATTCTTGCTCCACTTCCCCTTTTTTTTGGGGCAAATTATTCTGTATTTTTTTTTTAAAGGGATTTGAAATGAATTTGGTTGGGAACCCCTCTTGATGATTTTTTTCTTTCTTTCTTTCAATTTGGGAAGGTTATTATTCGATCTGGATTCATGGATTTGGCAATGATTGATCGTGTGGGACGAGGAAGATGGATAAAGAAAATCGAATCTTTCCTATTGATTAGCTATTTTTCGTTAATGTTGGAATTGTAGCTAGATCCAGGGGGATTTATTACTTCCTTCCATTTGAGTTTTTGAGTTGAGATTTTTTATGTGGACTTCTTGATACAGTAATTTCTTGCAAATTAGTTATTTTTACATCTTCAATTGGATTGTTTCGCTTTTCCTGTGAGAAATTCACTTAATAATGTGATTCCCTTCTGGTGTCTCTATAAATGTGACTGTCTGAAGATGCCCTAAAACCATACCACGTGAGCTTTTTAGATCAAACTAGCTAGTAGGTCGCATATAAATTTGTGTATGATCTGCAACGTGGGGAGATTAGCGTTGAAGGGATTCATGGGTTCGGATATTGACAAAAAAGTTAGAACGGATGTAGTTAATGATGCACGCTGCTCTCTTGTTTCTAGCAACTTTTTATGGAGAAGGAACCCCGGAAAATGGAACTTCTTAGTTCATAAAGTTCCTTCATATAATATGTTCATCCTTGTGGAAAAAGACTCACTAGGAACTGCCTAGAACTTTAACTGTAGCTCTTTAGTTCAGAGTTCTGAAGATAACCTCTTTTGCTTAAATCATTGTCCCCTTGTTTCTGTTGAGTGGTGAAGCTCAGCATATCATCCTAATTCTTAATTCATTTCCATAGGGGGAATAGACTGCAAGGATATGTTGGTGACAGGGCCTTGCTGCAGTGCATTGACTTTGAGGATATATGATATATGATGATCTAACAAATTCTTTTGACAACTATAGCTAGGTCAGAGAGTATTGATTTTGCCATCATGTTTTTTTTTGTGATGTTTTAGAAGGAAAATTGATGTTTGGATTTCTTTGTGTGTGAATGTGTGTATAAATTCACGTCAAACATTTTGAACTGAACATTGTGACTGACTCCCCAGCATTCAGAAATCCAGTCTTTTGCTTTCGTGGTTTCTTGCCTATATTGGTTTCTTTTATTTTTGTTTTTCCTTTGTCGCTGCCTTGCATCTTAAACTGGTCTTCCTATTAAGGCAGTAGGAACTATATCATTTAAAAGGAGTAGATCTCTCTTTTTCGTCCATTTCCATCATAACTCCAATATTCATGGGTAGAATAAAGGTTTCATATGTTATAACTATAAGATAAATTGTCTGGTTTATAAAATCTGTTGCAATTGGAACTATGTGTTCATGTTGTATTATATTATCCTTTGAAAGAAACTTACGCTTACTGCAAACTGTTTAGTCAGAGATGTTCATCTTCTTTTTAATGACTGCACTGCTATCTTCTTGATTCTTGGACTCCATGTTATGTGATTACTGCATGATCTTTGGTCGCTCCCGCCAGGGACTTATTGAATTTTTATTCTTTTGCAGGATTGATAAACCTCTCCATTACAGGTTTAAACCCATCCCATGAACAATCTCTCTCTCTCTCTCTCTCTCTCTCTCTATCTATCTATATATCTATCTATCTATCTATCTATCTATCTATGTGCATGCATGTGCTTATATGTGTGTGTCTATGCTTTTAAAGAAGTTGAGATATATGCATATATGTGCGTGTGTCTATGTTTTTAGAGAAGTTAGACATGATTCTTAATTTGTGCATATCTTTTTTCACTTATCATCAACTTTAATATATGTATCAGGCCTTTTTCTTTCTCATTCTCATTCCTACCAGTTTTGCTCTCACTTTCTTGACATTTGAGTATTGATATGCTAGGCATCTGATTTGCAAAATTTGGAAAGTAAAACATATTCTTTATCATAAGCATTTTTAAAAGTCCATCTCCATGGTATAAGTGAATGAAAGGTCATGCATGCTTGCCTTAGTCTGCTAGTCTTTTGCCACATAAAATGGGGAAGTTGGCCTTTTGTTTTATGGTTAGTAGTCTACAATTCATACATATTGTACTTGTGCTTCATTTTCCTGATGTCCTATGCATTAAGGTACTGCCATTGTATCTGCTACATGGTGCACAATAACATAGTAATTTTTTCTTTACTGTTTGTGAAGGTAGAAAACTTGATATTCAAGTTTGATTTTGTTATCATCTTATAGAGCTGTTTCAAAATAGATGGCCTTAAGAGTGGATGGAACATAGGACCAAGAGCTGTTAGTTAGGGAGAATTAATTGTTCCTAGGACCTAAACTGAATTTATCTTTTGGAACGTTTAGAAGAAGCAAAAAATAATTGCCATGATAAAGAAACTGATTGTAGAATGCAGTAACTTCAGATTATGCTAATAAATGCAGAATGACTTAAACAGGTGCCCTAGCAATTTGGGCTCTTTATTTCTTAGTATGATACTTTGTGGTCTCAGCGACACTGTTTTTTGGTATCTTCTCTTCTCATATCGCTTACAAATGTTCTGAAGAAATGGGGGCCATGTATGTTAAAGCTTGCTTCATCATTTCTTTACTGAGATCATCGTGTTGGATGACTCAAAGAAGAACAATTCTTTGTGAGAAAGTTTGATAATTGGTAGAATTAGATGATTCAAAGAATCAGAGTCTTTTCATTACCAAAGTTTGCTCGTCACTGACGCTGAGCATGGAAGAATATCTGTGTAGAGGAAAAAGAAAAGATAAATTTGAATGTGGATTATGTAGAGGAAAAAAAATATAAAAAGAGTTTTGCAAAACATAGTTTGTTTTAAAAATGAAACAATGCACCTGCACAGACACATACATCATCCACCATTCCAAGAAAGCCTTCCTTTTTATTTCAATGGAGAATGGTTTCTCTGCACTCCAACAATGATAAGCAATAAAATTGTGTACTTGGTTGACATCATGTTTGCAGATTGTATGTATATACATGTGATGTATGAAGCAATTTGGTATCTTAAAATTAAGTTGAATTTCTATGTATCTAAGTATCATGAACGTGTTTGGATTTTATTTGTAATATGAATATGATATTCCATACATGGATAGGGACTTCACTTGAAATGGTTGTTGAATTGCATTCTCCTGTGGCATCAATATATGGTATCCCATCATTTATCTTTAAAGAGAACTATGGCGTCTGAAAAACAATGGGGCAGTAGAATCTACAAGCTCCAACTTCCATGCACTGCTTCCACAGTTTTCTAAAGGCTTGATGTGCACGATCCATGCATGCAATATCAGAGGAGAGGATATTTGTCAGCATGAAATCACTGCACCATTGTTATTAGGGGCAGGCATAGGTTGGGCCCAGGGTAAAGAGGGCAGTCTGAGGCATCGAGCATGGCTGGCCCGAGCCTAGTCCAGTCCATACTTATATATATAAAAACACACACACATAAAAACAAAACTGACATTGGTGGGATGGCTGAGATGGCTGCTTGTTATCAAATGTTTAAGAAAACAATTTTATATATTTAAAATATTATATCAAATGTGTAGAGAGAGAGAGAGAGAGAGAGAGACTTAGCTATATTTGAATGTAGTCAAGCTTATATTCAATTATCTCTTTCATCCTTGGATTGATACAATTCACGAATCTCAAGGATGAAGAAGGTGACCAGATCCTAAACTTAGATCCATACGAATGTAGCCAAGTCCTTCCCCCCTTCTCTCTCTCTCTCTCTCTTTATATATATATATATATATATATATATATATATATATATATATATATATATATATATATTTGAGGTGGGCTAGACTGGATTGGGCCTATAGTTTTTAAGAATAGGCCCGGCTCAAAATTTGAAGGGGCCTAAAAATTAGGCCCAGCTGGGTCCTTCAGAAAAAAAAAAGAAAAAGCTCCAGGCCTTACAACTTTCAAGGCTGAGTTTGGCATGACCTGCAGGCTGCCCAGCCCATGTGCAACCAGATTGTCATTGGCCCTTTCATTGCCTCCACATTCTATATTTGTACTGTTGTCTTTGTTTACAGTATGATCCAGCGCTATGATGTTCTTTGTTCTTATCAAACTTGCTGGTGGCTGCACTGTTTCACATGACAGATTGTGGGAAACATGATCCAGAGCTCAACAAGGAGATGGAGAAGCAGTTCGTGGATCTCCTTACAGAGGAGCTGAAGCTGCAGGAGGTTATTACTGAGGAGCATGCTCATCACTTGAATGCCACCCTTGTTGAAGCCAAAAGATTGGCTTCTCAGTATCAAAAAGAGGCTGAGAAATGCAATGCTGCAACAGAGATATGCGAGGAGGCCAGAGAACGGGCTGAGGCAGCACTGACTAAAGAGAAGAAGATCACAGCACTTTGGGAACGACGGGCCCGACAACTGGGCTGGCAAGATTCATGACTTATGGTTTAGTAGAATTTTTCCACTTGTTCGTTGTAGCCATAGCAGGTGTTTGTTCAAAAGTGACGACCAACTGTAATGTCTATTTATATTTTTTATTAGGGACAGCACTGGAAGTGTTTTGTAATATTATATGGTTCTTCTCCTGGAAAAATGCAGATGCGTGCCCAAGTTGGCTGATATCGGATCTATTATGCTCTGTATTTTTGCTGCAGCCAATCTCTGCGGCCCTGGCTTATTATGTCTCGCTCTTCTCTGCTTGTGATTTAGTCGGTACCAACCGATGTCTGTTTCACTACAAACCTGAGTAGCTGGACGGCCTCTGTAAGGTTGAATGCATGGTATGGTGAATTTTATTTATTTGAATTTACCATGCATAGCAGCTTGGCCTTTTCATCAACATCTTATACAATTATTTGTTCGAGTCTGGAGTTATATTCCTCAACTTGATGTGATCAAGTACTACTGTCTGATTTTTATATTAACAACATTATGAACAAGCGACGTGATAATGAAAATTAAGGGTTTTAACTAGGCAGAGAAGGACATCTGAAACAGTTTGCAGGAAGCTGTTGCCCTTTTCGTTAGTCACTAAACTATAAATATATAAGCCAAAGAACCAAAATTATGTGCTGTCCTGTTCTTCCAGAAATTTTTAGTATGCTAGAATGACAAATTAAAGTGACAACATTATCTGCTTTTGTTATGCCACTTATCTGGCTACATGTGATTACATTTGACAACAATGTACAGGAACTTTATTTGTGAAGGTAAGTTGAAATATTACTGTTCTACTTATGAACTTGTGAAGGTAAATAAGTAGTGTTGCCTTGATTATTGCAACGTTATTTATCAACTTTTCAATGGTTTTTGCATTTTTAAGTTTTAGTTGTTGTCAGTATTTCTTTTGGTATGATCCGCCTGGATGCGAGTCTTGCCTGCCTTCATTTGCTGTCCTTTTGAGTACTTGCACATCAAAGCGGCCTTTTAGAACGCTAGTTTTTAATTCTCAATGGCAAACAACCGCTTTGGACCATACATTCAAGTGCATCAAATAGTGTTTTCCCTTGAGTGAGAGCTGATCCACCTGCAATCAGTTCTACCAACATTGAAGGATAGCTTGTCGAAGAGGAAAAAATGTCGTCCTTTAAACTAAATAGTATTCAGCTTAGATCTACTGACTCTTACCTCAAAAAAGAGAATAAAGTCCCCACACCATCGGATCTGACTGCTGTTGGGTCATAAACCTAAAGGAATTTGACTTCTACCCTTCAATAGATCGGACTTAAACAGTTAGCTCCCATTGAGAATCTAGTTAGCACTCGGTTTAAATTATCTAGTTTCTTTAATTTTTAGTCCCTTTCATCTGTGTTCAATAACAAGATAAGTATATTCAGAAAGACTAAAAGTTAGGTGGTTAAAGCACATAAGGACTAATCATTAAGAGTCTGATCTACGGAATAATCAAATATCAAGTTGCTCAGAAATTTATTTTAACATTGCAATGTAAATTAAAAAATTGTTGGAGAACATACCCTGATCTCAATGAAGTGAAGATTATTAAGGTCAAGGGTCATACATTTTCCAACTTTTAGTCCTTGGATTGGGACTTTCTAGCCAAGATGACATGATTGCCATGGTCGTCCTTAGAAGGATTTAAGTTTTTTTAGAAGGCAATCTTAAGTTGTCCTTAGCTAGAATTATAGAGAAATTGCTTAATCTGTACTTCAAGAGATAGTCGAACCATATTGAATCGGTTTACAATCAGTACAATTCGATGGTTCGATTTGGTATATAAGTCGAACCGTCTATATCACTTTGAAGCACTCCGAACCAATTTCGTACCGTACCAAATCATCTCGTACTATATCGAACCATCTGGATCGGTGCTAGTTTAGTACAGTATATGTTTCATACTAAACTATATTGATTCGATATCAAAATAGTATCAATTTTCGGTATGACAAACCTCAGTATGCTCACGTAACTTATCTAAGATTCATACACAACTTCGGCTTAAAACAATAGAAAAAGAACATTTAAAACCGCATAATGACAGTAATAACCCAGCACAAATACCTAAGAATAGTATTTTCACCTTGTTATCCATGCTCAGAAACTTAGTAAAGGAAATTCATCCATGATACGGATATATCCATACTTAACGTCCATAGCCCTTCAAAGGCACATATATAGGTTGGCGCTTGGTTTGAGGACCTATAAACCTCTTACAACTTATCCAGGAAGTAGTGAGAGAAAGCAGGGACATGCTTTGGAAGCAAGCCAATTCTGACATCAATCCCTCCTCCATCATTTGGATTCTGCATGAAGTAGGCAACCTGCTGGAGAGGAGAAGCCAGTGGTGACACATAGACTGCATCTCCGAGGCCAAAATCCACCTTGTGGTATGGGGTTCTTGTCCAGTCCGAGACCATCGTGAGCTCAGGCAGTGGAGGAAGCACTCCCTGTGGAGCCTCCAGTGCCTCCAGGTAGGCTCTCACGTAGTCATTGGTCACAGCTCGCTTGGCCTCCTTTATCTTCTCAATGATTGTTGCCAGGCTCTCTTTCTCGAGTTCTCCACTGGTGCATGAGATGGAGGAGAGCACATAGGCGTTCCCTGTGAACCCTTTGGGCAAGGGTGGATCAGTCCTGGTCCTTGTGTCCACTGTAAATTGGAGGCACACTGTTCTGTCTTTTGATATTCCTAAGGCTTTAGTCCTTGCCTGCAGTAAGAAGTGAAACATACATCGCATATGAACCCACATGCACTTTGGTAAACATGGTGAGATGCGTGAAAATGTGAAACAAATCTAGAAAATCCATTTGGCTTCCTTGCAGAAGAATGCTTTCAGTGTAATTGATTTTAGCTAAAGCCTAGGTAGACAGAGATAGCTTACCTTTTCTTCTTTCACTCCCAATAACATATGTCCTCCATAACATAGTCAAGGTCTCTCTAGGAACACAAATGTAAGTGGAAGTTCCATGGATAAATGGAAGGTCTTAAATAACACAATGACCAGGAGTTGTATGCATGATATTTAGTGAAACTTCAGTGTTCATCATGGATTATTTGAGAAACTATGTCCAGAGAAGGATATGATAGAAAGATTTTTCTAAGTAATGTTAGTTATGTCAGTTAATTTACTCTTCCATGAAAGTGTACAGTTCTCTTTGCTATAAATTTTTTCTGGTCGCTATTTATTTTTGAGCAAAGAAAGCTAAAATCTCTTCTGAAAAAGGTTTAAAAAAAAAGAAAAAAAGAACGAAAACAAACAAAACAAGCTGAAACCTAGTGATTCAAGCCATGCCTAGGTGTTGCGGGAGCTAATGCTTAGTGGTTGAGCAAATCAAAGGTTTTCAACAAAGGTGAACTGAAACAAGAGTTTTCCTAGGGGTTCTATGGCAAGAAAAGGCTCCAGTTCCTAAGATTGCTCCATAGCCTATAGGGATTAAACAGACCTTCGTAATGGTTTTCTGAGGAACATGACAGCTGACTCTCTATGCATTTTTAAGGCTATTATCATCTTAAAAAGTTCAGGAATATACATATTAGTAATAGATAAGAGAAAGGGTTTAATGTTTTTCCAATGACAGATGTCTGGTATGAGATTATTAGACTTGAATAATGTTTTTATAAACTCATCATAAGAAAACCTGCATTCTTATTCATTACAAAAAACCTCATCGTTGATTCTTGTATGACTTACTGAAATTCAACTATGATGAAATTTTCCTGTGTCTTCATTATCAGATCTTATACCACTGTTTATTAGTCATGCATCTTGTTCATGTAAACTGTCCATTTACTTGTGCTTTCAGTCAGTCTGTTCCTTGAAGATGTGTGAGTTCAATTTTATACCAAATAATCAAACACCAGATTGAACACCATCAAATTAAATTTTAACTGGACTTAACAGAATCAATCCCACGAAAGAATGATGGTTGGCACTTCAATAAAAAATTCAAGGCACTTTTAGAATCATAAATATTGTATCATATATTTGAAGCAATCTACTGCCTTCTTTTCATGATGAAAATTTTAGGGCATGACTTCAAGGGGACTAATAATATTTTAACTATCAGAAATTTTAATCGCAAATGAAAGAACACAAGGATTTAAAAGGGGGAACTCTACTAACAATAAACAGCTAATAAAAGGGACATATGCAAGAAGAAAGCTCTTAACAGATTTTACTTGCCAAATTTGTTATTCAAATGTCACTGAAAAATTTTAACCATGAATAAACTGTCCATGACCTTCTGTCTTCAGTGCCAAAAGTAGTTTATTAATGCCAGTTTGCTGCTCTTTTTTCATAAATGAGGTCAGAGAAAATGCCTCCCTTTCAGTCTTTCACCCTTCTGACTCTTGTATCTATTACATTTCCGATCTACATGCTATACCACATGACCTTTCGTAACAGTAATCTTTACTGATTAAAAACAACACGGAAGAAGGTGTGCATAAATGTTGAATGGAAAATTTTCAGATGATATTCAGAAATTCTAATTATTTTTTAAAAAAAACCATATCAGATATGGTTTGTATATCTCCCAAATCAATTCCTAAGGAGATGCTTTCTGGTAAATCTTCTCCTAGAGCCATACAATTATTCTAGTAGATCTAAGTGGTCATGCAAATGATGATATAGCAACGTTTTACTACAACCATGTTTCTTAAAGACATCCAATTGTTTTTAACTTTCACCTTTAATCTGCTATAGATCAAGATTTTATAAACCTTAAAATTTGTATCAGATTTCCTCGAGATTTCTGTGGTTTGCCTTTTTTAATCAAGTACTTTGTCCTGTAAATATATTTAGTTTTTTTACATGCATCTCACTAGTGGTATTCATGATGTATTTTCTTGCGTTCTAGAGTTTGTACTATATATATAATCATCATTTTCATAATTTGCTATAATTCTGCACATTTCTTAAGCGTAGCTAGTTTATGTCATACTCAAGTTACAAGTTTGAGAGGTATACATCATTTCTCTTATTTTTCCTTTCCTAATCTACTAACTCCTCCAAACCATAAATTCAGTAAGGATTTGCATTTCAAATTATAAGACATAAGATATAGAAGTGTCCATGTGCATAAAATATTCAAATGACCATGACTATTACCAATATGTAACATCTCGTTAAGCTAGGTTGGCTTAGGAAAATTTTCCTCTACCATTACAAAAGAATTCTTTGTTAATCTTCCTTTTCAAATTCCACTTTTTTTTTTCCTAAATTTTCCATTACCATCTCTTGATGGATGTTGTGTAACCAATTGGCTTCAAAAGCTTAAATTAATAGAGAAATACCTTAGCTCTGATATCATGTTAAATAACCATTGATCATAAAAGCTTAAGTTGATAAGAAAAGGGCTAACGACATATATTAAGCATAGCAACTTTAGAAACATAGATATAAGCTCCTCTCCACATTAGAGTTTGCTATCATCTTGTTTGTTTCTTTATGTATAATCTAGCCATGCTACTTTTACGTTGACATACTTATTTTCTATACATAATTAATTGTTTGTAAAACTTTTCTTCAAGCCTCAAGGACCTATAACAATGATACAACACTTTCAAAATACCACCTCTCCATCACCTAGCTATTGTTATAGCAAATTTCATGTGTGATCAATGTGACATCTAACCAAAGCAATGAGAAAATAGCAAATCAAACACAAGCTAGTAATATTTAAATAGTTCAGTCCTTTAGACTTATGCCCATGGACAAAAATGAGAAGAAAATTTTATTATGAAGGGAAAAAGGAAGAGATAAAAAGGTATCAAGATGGTTTTTATAAAACTCTATTATACATACATACATACATACATACATACATACATACTATGTATGTATGTATGTATAGGATGGGGATTGTATTATAGAGCTATCACCTTAGCACCCTCATAAGAGGTTAGTGGTATGGTTCGGACTTAGGCTTTGACTTAATCCTTTCACTTTCATCAGAGACCTTTAGAACATTCCCATTCAAATTTTTCTCTAAATTTGTTAGTTGAAAAATGAAGTTAGGTGAAACAATAAATTCAAAACACATTTAGCAATGATAATTCTTTTGTGAATACTTTCATCATGTTGTATTTCTTTCAAATAAATCTCAAATAAAAGAATCACCGTTATACACTATTGCTTGTCAGCCATTACTCTTCCTCAAAACCTTCTTTTCCAACTATATGTAAATTGTGAATTTGACCTAAAAACATTGTGGTTGTAGGTGTTATAATTTCATATTAAATCTTTGACGCAAACTGTAATCCTAGTGATAATCATAAAGTATATCAACAATATTTCTAATTAGAATTTTTCAATCGTAAGCTATTTTGCGCCCTTCAAAAAAAGGTGATAGAAATATTGAGTACAGTATTTTGATCTGTAACCTCACAAAAGCAACCCTTTATATATTTTTGTAATCATCTTTTAAGATGTAGTACTTGATTTGACCTACCATAATGATTTATCGATGGTGTCCTTAAGATCTAACTAAGCTACAAATGGTTAGAAGTAACCAATTTACCTTGCCAGGAGTTGATTAGTAATAATCAACTCAACCTATCTGAGATAACTAACTTAATCTAGCCTTTCCCAAACTTCTTTCAGCATTCCTTGCGACTTTGAAAGAGATGAAGTGTGATTACAATATCATAAAACTTCAAATGTATGCATATATTTATCTATTTTTTTCACAATTTATCTATTTATCCACTTCTTTTATCCACTGTTTCAGTTTGTTTTCTTAATAAAAATAATAGTATACGAATTTAAACATTTTTTTAAGCAACTTAAACCTAATAATTTCAAACATAAGAGATCACGTAGTTTGCTTTGCATAAATTGATGTGATCTGATGATAATCCATTCCATGATCCATGGAGGTCATGAAATTTCTTTTTATTAATTTGCAAGTTAGCAGGAAGTGATTTTTAATTCAATAAAACAAAATGAATTAAATTTATTTTATTTTATTCAAGTAATGTGCATCATAAGTGTCTTTCCTGCAACAATTTTTGCTTACTTCTAGCAGTGTTAAAAATAAAATCAATTTTTAGAATGAAAAGGCATTTTGAATGTGTGATAAATTTTATCTGTATACCTCAAGTATATGATGGCGCTCCATGGACTGAAGTTCCCTTTCTGTGTTTTATTTATTCCTCCCCCAATACTCCCCTTACAAAATAATAAAAGAGAGATAGAGAGATAAAGAAAAGAACCTTAATAAAAATGAGGAGTCTCTTGATAGACCAACAGAGGTAGCAAAGTGATTTAGGAAAAAATAAATAGAGATAGTATGAGTGGAATTAGATCATCCTTTTTTAGTATTGAAAAAAATTAGTCCATACTGGTCTCTCTTTCTTGTCATTATTATTTCTCCTTCATGCTTAGTTTTCATTTAAAGTTAATATCTGCTCTAAGTTCCTCTTAATGAGTCATTGGCATCTCTATGGTTAAAGACTATATTGATAATAGATCTGATCGATTGCAACTGAGGCATATTTTTTGCATGTAATCCTCGCCCGAGGTTTCCTGGATATTATTTAATCTTAAACTAAATATCCTGATGATCAATTGAAAATTAATCATGTCTAGTAACTTGGCACACATCTCTATCAGCACTTGAAAATCTTTTCTATGTTATTAACGACTCTCTTAGGCATGTCAAAAGATTCACTCTGTTGACGTGAAGCCGCATGGTCACCTAGTTGTACTTGCTTCATATCCCTCAAGGCAGTCTAAAGCATAACTTGAGCATCAAAAGGTACATTTGATTATTCTAATCAAGTTTTGAAATGTTTAAGGTAGCACTCTTTTTACTAAAGCTGTTCATGTCTTAGAAGTGATAGGAGAAAAGTGAGAGGTATTTGAAACTGATGGATATTTTTTCTTTTCTTTATAACTTTGCATATCCATCAAGAGACTTTCTTGTTCATAAACAAAATGTATCTCATGTGCTGTTCACGAAAACTAACTCCACACACACACACACACACACACACAAAAGCTAGAGTTATGGCTATCTATGTTAGCTAAGTTCAAACATGTAGGTTTTGTCAATGTCCAAAGTATAGTTAATCATGTGCTATTGTACAAACCTAGTTGAACTGTCATAGTCCAAGTCTAAAGTGGGTAAGGAGCGGTGAAAGAAAGATGACGTTGGTAGATGAAAACTTCTATGTAGATGTAGACCTGTGGAGAAAGACACTACTTCAGAACCTTTTCGCGACAAGATAGATGCCTCAGTTGCGATGTCTAAAAGCATAAAGTAAACAAGTTATTCAGAAAATTAAAGTATTTGAGTTAATTAATTCCGAACTTCATGATCTATTGACCTAGTTTGAGATATGACATTCAGGAACCTATGACACACTATTTGCCTGTGAGATAAGGAGGAGGAAGGTACATTTTTTTAGAGTCAATTACCAATTCGGTCCTAAAATTCATCAATTAAATCTGATAACAATGCCAAAAAATGTGCCTTAACCATCAATGAGCACAGTAAATATTTTATTTTGACGAACAAAACTTTGAAACCATTACAACGATAGATAACTTTTGATTCCTCGTAATAAATGTGCGTGTGTGTGTATTGTAACAAGACTAACACCATAGGATCATACTAATATTTTGCCGGGACGTGTGTGACTGCCCTCTTCACTTGACCCATTGCCACACCCAGCAATATATCACCACCAATTTATTGTTTAACTTTAACTTCCTTTATTAAACAGCATATATATAGTTGGGACTTAAGATTAATATAGATAGACAAGCTGTAACCATGATAGAAGATGGGTGATGGGTAAAATCTTTTAATGATGAAGGCTTATCTCTTCAAAGTAGCTGGTCATGTAAAAATTTCATATATATGCTACTCTATATTATAAGTTCGCTTGTTTCCCTTTTTTAAAAACGATACTTGGAGATGAAAGGATGCTGCTTAAAATGATATGCCATGGCATAAAAAGACCGAGAGGCAATCCTTGCTCAGCGGTTGATGTTTCTGAGATATACCTCTTAACAAATCTCGATATGAGTAAATATAAGATGGAAGATTGCTACAGATGTGAAAAGTGAAGATATGCATGGATTTGCTAAAACCATATCTCAAAGAGTAGTTCTTTTTAGAAAAGCATGTACATGACCAAAGTTGATACAACTGACAGCATTCTTCTGCTTTATAAATAATAAAATATGATGCTTACGGCTTCCTTTGGTTATCTACCATATCTGTTCTTCTATTCCACTACTGTTCTACAATAATTGTGTGACTTGAGCCTCATATTTACTGGGATTGAAAATAAAAGCATACCTTGTTTGTCATACCATGCAAATTTGTATAAAGGCACGCGATCTTGTGAAACGCTAGATGAGGGTATTTCTTGTATATGTGTCTGTACGAGAGAGAGAGAGAAGGGGGGGAAGGAAGGGGAGATAGAGATAGAGGGAGAGGGGGAAAGAGAGAAAGAGAGAGAGAGAGAGAGAGAGAGAGAGAGAGAGAGAGAGAGAGAGAGAGAGAGAAGGAAGGGGGAAAGGGAGGGAGTTTTATTGATTATTTTACCTTCCACAGGTGTGCTGCCACCACCTCAAAGGAAGAGCATGAAATGCCACTCAAACCACTGGTTGCCTTGCTCTTAAGCTTCCCTACCATGGAACTTCTCAGAGAAAAGGTCCTGAGAACAAATTGTTCATGGCTTGAGCTGCCCACCTCTGAGAATTTGCGCTCGCCCTGCAGTTTCGTATCAAGATCCATGCGTTCCACGGAGACTGCCTGTCTTATTAACTGGTAAAGATGATCAAAAGCTGTGACTCTTATCATCTTATCTCTTCCACCAGGCCTAGTTAAATTCTCTTCGGTTTGGCCACGACCTACCAGCAACCTCCCCCTCTCATGCACTGGCTCAATCAGTTCCACCGCCTCATCTGCTCTCCGGCCGAACGTCTTAGAGGCCCATGCATTCATGAAATTATAGTTCGCCAACCCATCAAAGAGTGAGTGGTTCGTTCCCACCCCCACTGCATACCCTCCACAGCCAAACTTAGTCACCTATACGGCAAAAGAAAGAGAGAGAGAGAGAGAGAGAACTTTATAAGCGATAAACATATGGGTAAGCGATAAACATAGTGTACAAGGACTCACCTGTGCAACAACAAGGGGCATATCAGAGAAGCTACTGGAGAAAGGAGGCCTGAAGACCAGGCGTTCATAGAAGTCATTGTACTGAGAGAGGTCTCCAAGCTCTGAGATCTTCAAACGAGTGGCAGCCTCCACAAAAAGTGCACCCGAATTGGTGCAAGCCAGGTCAAGCTTCCCATTGGCTGGGTTCAAGGACAGTCTCCCTG
Source organism: Metroxylon sagu (assembly GCA_017589505.3). Lineage (NCBI taxonomy): Eukaryota > Viridiplantae > Streptophyta > Magnoliopsida > Arecales > Arecaceae > Metroxylon > Metroxylon sagu. Next base: position 25,022 of record JACVBY030000619.1, on the reverse strand, counting down.
CAGCTGGGTACCAGGCAGACAAGGTCTCCTCCAGGCCCATTTTTAAGGAGGAGAAAAGAGAGCCAGCTGACAGGCCTTGGTGGGGTGGAGGTGATCTGTAAAAGAACACCAAGTACATGAGCACTGGGCACTTTCTGTCTAGATTGGAGAGCTGGATAAGTCTGGCCTCATGGGGGTGAGCTCCTGGGTAAACTGTTGTGGTCTTTGTGATGAGAACCTTATGGTAATCCTCCCTCTGGATGGCCATTGCTTCAGTGGTCCTCTTGCTCTGGCTGAGGCCTGAAATTAGAAAGGCAAAGGGAAGGAGGAAAGAAGAGATGCCTTGGCAGAGGACAGCTTTGTATTATATGGTTTTCTAAAGGTTGTTATGACTACTGGGATGATTTGTGATAACTCCAGTTCTCTTTACTCTTCATGCATGGCACTAGTGTTTATTTATATTTATAGATATGCTGAGTTGCTGTGCATCAACCACAGCTACAAGCTTCTTTTGCTAGTTACTATTGCGTGCACCAAGGGTTAATTCGGCCCATCTCTCTTTTTCAGTAAAGGTCAAAAAAAGGGTTGGGCCCACCCTTAAGGGTTTGGCAATCCCCAGTAGCACACAGACTGGAAGGCCCTCTGGAAATTTGACTTTTGTTCCACAACCATGGCTTGACTTTCTCCTGCTGACTAAACTAAAGAACTCCATGGGAGATCCGATGGCTTAATCTTACCACCGACTTCAGGTTATGTTCCACTAGTTTTTGGAAGTTCACGTAGTTGGCGACATTTTAGACTGCTGGAACTAGATTCGCATGATTAATATTACTTCAGGTTACGTTCCACTAGCGAGTTATATTGGAAGTTCATGTGGTTGGCAACGTTTTAGACTACTGGAACTAGATTCGCATGATTGATATTTCTCGAGTGGCTGGCCGTTATTCTTGTGGTTGCTTCAATGCAGTTGTTGTTGATATTTTCATTAATTAGTGTAAACTGCTAACATAGGAGTGATATCTATAATCTGATTACCATGCAAGAGAGACCTATAAACTAAGATCAACCAATCAACGGTGCATTTCATGAAGGAGCATTATCTCAAATATGGGCATATCAGTCATAGTTTTGTGTAGTCCCGGGTATTAGGGCAATTAATGAGTGGAGAAGAGAGTCCATATATTAGATGCCGAACCTTTTGTCAAATTGGTTGCAGGACCACCAAGTGTACGAGTTCTTTCTTAGATTATATATACCATCATATTATCATTATTGGTGGTGGCTGTTGCTGCTGTTGTTAGTGCATTAACTCTTGACTACAATACTTTGTCAAATATTGCACTGCCTTCTGGCCGTTCGCCAAGATTTGAAGGACAGACAGAGCCAAAGGAGTGGGAACCATCGCCAAGTTAAAGAAGCTATATTTTAACAAAAGAGGGAGCACCTTTTGTTGTTGGAGGGAGTTTAGTTCACCCAAGGAATTCCACCACAGCCTCCTCGGTTCTAGAGAGTCACAAAACAACATGCCATGGAACTGAGCTCCACCTCTTTGTCCTGTGCCCCTTTAGACGGCCCCCAAATGCCCATGAGGGTCGGAGTGTCCTTGAAATCAGAGTGGGAACAATAGGGCTAATAGAGAGAGAGAGAGAGAGAAAGAGAGAGCAAAAGCCACTTGGGAGGGTGGCATTAAAATAAGATGAGGGGTTTTGATGGGCAACGGGAGTGGGGTGGTGGTGATTGGGGCATCAAAGGGTGGGGAGGGACAGGGTGGCAAGGGAGAGGCGCCTCCCACGAAAGGAGCCCTCAAGAGGGCATTGGAAAAGAGGACTTGTTGTTGGTTTGTAGGTGGGCATGCGTGCAGCCAAAGCCGGGCATTGTCTTCCTGCCCCCTTCTTTCCCGGCATCAAGGGACTCTCTTTTGTGGCCTCTATTCCTTTCCCCTCCCCCACTTTGAGGTAAACAAATAAGGATCCTTTTGGCTGTGGGCTTGTGCCCCTACGTAGAAAAGGTTAATTGAGAGGAATGTATTCTCCCCCTCTACAAGTCATAGCTGTCGCCTAGGTTCCTTTCACATGTGTATATAGTATGTCATAGATTACCAATGCTCATGCATGCACATGTGCATGTTTTTCCATGTCCATGAACACGCAAACACTTGTGCAAAGATGTCATGCATCTCATCAACGATGGATAAAAAAAGTTATACAATGCTTTAATGCTCGTCAATCTGTTATTTATAGAAAGAATTTACTTATTTATCTCGAAACAATGATAATAATAAAGCCTTCATTTCAAACTAACCATGCTTGGCTATATCAATTTTCTTTCTTTATTTTTTTTTTATTTTTAAGATATATTTTTAATAAAATATAAAGATTTTAAATATTTTTTTATCATTTTATTTCGAATAATTTTTAACCTATTTTTATTTTTATTTTTTTCTCTACATGCATCATATCACTCCTTCACATACAAATACATTTCTATATATGTCTACATTTAATATGTACAAACCATTTAAGTTGTTATCTTTTTAATTTATTCTCAACTAATACTACCTCTACTTATACCTTCACTGTTTGTCTTTGAATAACAACATAGATCTACTTCTCCAATTCCTCATCATTAATTGTTTAGTTGGCCTCCAGTGGATTAAATATTATGGTCATCAGTCTTCATGGTTCAGGTTTGCGAACCCACTGGTTAATTTCTCAAACGAAGGCATGTACGTGATGGGTGCTAGGAATGTGGACCATGTCCTTGATCACTAGTTGTGGCATGCACGCCATGACGGTATTAAAAGATAATATATATATATAAAAGAAAAGTTTAGAGGAACTTCTGAGATCAACAAAACGAATAATAGGAAGAATTTCGCAAGTAGATCAATGAGAAGAGCTAGATAATCTAGGCACACATTACACGCAATCTACATGAGATAATGTGAAGGCAAGCTATCCCTTTGCCTTGAAGCTTTCGTTTCAAATCTTAAAATGGTAAGGTATGTGGTTCCTTTGATGACAGAGCGACACGTTGCTCGAGTACGGACACTGTGAAATTATATAAACTAATCAAAGAAAATTAGAAAGGGAGAGGAATTGGATTGGAGAGATCCAACCTAGTCCAATTAGAGGCCAACTAGTCGACACAAAGGGCTAGCTGTTCTCCGAGAAGCGGCAACATCACCACACGTGAAGGCACCAAGCAGGGCTGGGAGAAAAAAAGTTGGATTGGACGGGACCGGCCGCGATGTGGTGAGGAACAGTGCTCTCGAGGACGGGTATATGCCCTGCTCATCAATGCAATGATAGAAGGACAAAGCTAGTGATGTAGACCGAGCACATCCTCCCTTCAAAAAAGATACAGACCCAGCACATGACGTGTCGAGCAGCATCTAACTATTTAGTTGCTATGCCAAGCCTTGATGAGTCAACCAACAACCCAAAGTTAGGCCATTTTACTCCTGCTCCATGGGACCCATTTTGGCCCACTTTAATTGAGGCAGGATTCTCAAGTTTTAATCTAGTTTAACGTAAATTTCAAAGAAAACTAAAAATTTTATTATCAAAATCCAAACAAAATCGTTATATAAGTTATATTTTTATGATATATATATATATATATATATATATATATATATATATATATATAGATTTTTAATATTTTTTAAATATAATTCTTTATAGTGGGAATAACATGAGTTCTATATTTTTCATATGATTAAATTATAGTTTTAATAAAAAAAAGTTAAAATGTGTTTTTTTTAATAATTTTAATAAAAAAAAATAAGAGCAGAATAAGATTAGGGATGGAGATTAAATTTATATAGTACAGGTATAAAATGGAGCATGGGGATAAAGATTGGGTGGGCAAAAACTAGCCCTAACCTGCCGATTGTCATTTCTGTATAACTCTGATCCGACTCTGATCCGATGCACGCATGGTTCTTCTGAGTGGGCATGGCATGGCATGTTAGGACCCGTTTGGTTTGGTGAAGGTAGGCCAAGCGCGAGCCCACTTCACCATGCTGGTTCGGCCCCTCTGAATGAAATCACAGCAAAACATTTCTTCCTTTATTCCACTTCATGCCAACCAAACGCTCGATGTAGGCTCCATGTTCATTTCTTCCTTAACTTGGCCAGATTCAATTAATAAGTCAATTAATCAAGTTCAATTTTATGCTGGACTCCAGTCGAGTCTTGTAACACTCTAAACCTATCTGCTGGCCCAATTAACTCATTAGCAAGTTAAAATCATATGATCCAAAAACTCGAATATAAATTAATGAGTAACAAGTAGATTTGAGTTATAAGCACATAACACTTTCTTTCTCATTCAATATAGAGATATTTTTAAGGTATTACAATATTTCTTTTTATAACGTGACATTTTCATCGTACGCTACAAACTAACCAGAATTTATTCCTGAGCCGAATCGTTGATGCTGAAAGGATGGCTCTATGTCATGATGGAACTCCATCACCATCCTATAGGTAGATGCCATAAGCTAATCAGAATCTATCTCCAAGTCGAATCGTTAGTACTACAAGAGTAGCTTTACGCTACGACGAAACTCCATTACTATCTCATGGGTAGCTTTTTTCTCGTACTCATCAACTTCTACATACTTGGATCGATTCTAATACCATTTATAACATTTTAAACCTATCTACTGATCTAATTAACCCATTAACAGATCAAAATCATATGCTTTAAAAATTTAAATAAAAATTAATAAATAATAAATAAATTTAAGTTATAAATATATATATATATTGTTAAATTAGAACCATTTCTAAGATGGTACAGATTTTTTTTCATAACATCCATACTCGAAGATATGAGATTCAGATCTTTCGGATCCATATATTATTTCCTCATGAGTCCAACTTTTCCATGACTTCACCAACTCGTAGCCACGGAAGCACCCGTACATGGTACCAAGCCAGAGGCGTCTGCTGGCGTCTTCCGTCCTAAAGTCTTCGATTCTTGAGATATTTGGCAACATGTCACGCTGTCCGCCGTCCAAAAGTCTTCTCGTACCAAGGAATATAACTGGTCGGTCTAGGACTCAGGGCCTCCACACGAAGAACTACGCTGGGAGTCCCCCAAAGACACCCGGCCACGAGAGATCTTGCGTGCAGCCAGCACGGGATGGCCGACGAGATGTTCGCCTTGGAGCTTCGCTCGGTTCCATGGGTGGTGGAGGGAGAGATCACGACCAGGATGTTAGAGGAATAGATTTCTCTACTGCATAGGGTAATGAAATGCTGCTATCTGTCCTCCAGTACTACTAGCTTCTCCTTTCTAGGCTAGAATAGATGGAAATGACCGTAGTTCAGGATTAATCCCAAGAGAATCGTAGGGCGGTAAGGCACCCAATTGGGTATCATGCAGCCTAGCTAAAAGTTTAAAAAGTTATAATCCACCTTGGGAGTAGGTTCGTGTGGCGATCATTGCAAAAGACACTGGCAAGAGATGATATCAATTTTTTTGCTGCAGTGCGTGTGTTTTTGGGATGGAAAGGCAAGGGGACAGCGCCTTAGCTCTGTAGTAGCAAGTTGACGGAAAGCAATATATGATCGCATGATTTATTGGCAAGAGATGGCTTTAGTTTTTGTTCGACCGAGATTAATCTTTGATTGAAGTTAGGCTGCGCTCCTATGGAGTTTTGGCATCTTTTTTGTGATCTTAAAGCTTGAAAAGAACATCCCTTCTTCATGCGTTTAGTTTATTTTTTTAACTTTTGAAACTCGATGCTTAAGAAAGCTCGTTTTAGCAGCAGTATTTGATTATTTCCATTCATTTCCATTCATTTCCCTTCAAACGCTGACAAGCCGACACGTTAAATTCCACCCCACGAGGATAAGGTTCCTTGTCCTCAAGAGATTAAACTAATGAAGCCACCTACCTTTAATTCAGAGTCATTGGTCGGTTAATTATGCTTTGATCTCGGAGTATAGCGTTCTTCGGATGCGGCAAGGGAACCTGGAAGCAGAGCCATCAGCAGACATTTCCATGAGTCCTTTATTTGCCTGAATCGCGTTAAACAATGTTATCAAAGATGTGACCCGTCGATAAGAGCCGACCTTATCTTTTTGGGGCCCGGCTGTAACCTTTATGCTTTAGACCAGTCACGAATGAATGCATAATAAAAAAACAATCAAGAGAAAAATCAAGGAAAAGAAAGTGGGGATGAGCTGACAGCCAATGGCTGTCTCCAAGGGAACAGAATTTTGCCGGTTTAGCATCACAAATATCCAATGCATCTTGCAAGTGGATAACTGTAGTCATTACCTATTATCGAAGAGAGCATGGTTTAAAAGGGTTGGTTCTAACCCAATTTTAAATCCAGAACCAATTTCATCGTATCTTGAAACTAAACCAATCGGATCAGTGCAAATTAAAACTATTTTTTTTTTTTTTTGTTTAACACATGTCTAATATTTATATTTAATAATCAATTATTTTTTAATTATATTCAATAAAAAAATATAAATAATATTTATTGACTAATTTAATTCTTTTAAATAAAAATAATAGATAACTTATAAAGTATACTCAATATTTTAGATTCTATCTTTTTTTTTTTTTTTTTTTTACTTTAAAAAAAGAGTTTCAGACAAGAATCAGAACCAATCCAAATGAATTGGCATCGATTCTCAGGATCGTATAAAATATACAGTAACGGCATTGTTTAATTTGCTGGTCACTCTTTTGCAGATTAATTACTATAAAATATAAAGAATTGAATTTGAAAAAACATTATACTACATTTAATAAAAAACAAAAAATGTCAGACTGCGTTCCTGATAGCTTAAACTCTCATGAATCATCAGAGGGTGGCCAAACGTGGTACTCTAATATATCATCGTTGTATTGAAAAGGAAATCCACTCAAGATCTCTCTGCTACTCTTCTTTTTAAACTGGAGCTCCAAGAATAGTCAAGGAGTTGCACGCATTTGCAATACAATTTGCCTGAATAATTTAATACTCAAGTCTTCTCACTGCAGCAAACCTGTTGTTACCACCACCATGACACCTATAAATTGACACCTCAATGTGGAAGAGTTCAGATTTGTGTACATGGTCAAAAGGCCTGCTCTGATCTTACGGAATATTAAGCAATGGAATGGCAACTCCCCAACCTGAAGCATGATAACCAAATTCTACCATGGAACCTATGGAGATTAACGCCAACTCCAAGAGAACAACAACATCCAAAATAACTAGCATCATCACTCACAGAAACCATGAAATCAAAACCAAAATCAAAATCCATGACTGCATCACAAAATTCCAAATGCAAGACCACCTACCGTCTGATCTATACAACAATCAGATAAATCATTCTAGAGATAACAGTAGCAGAAATGGCAGCTAGAATCTTTTGCCACACAGACTAAGCTTCATAATGTTACAACCCCTTTACAAGATAGCAGCAGCACCAACCAACCAACCAACCTGCAAAGCGCTTCACATGCAGGCACCTAGAGGATAGAAGTCGCATCCTATGTCACCATCCATGAATGCAAAGTCATCCCTCTCCTGCAAGGCACAATGTAATGCAGTTAGATACCTAAGAAACATCACATCTGTAAAACTATGTAACACAAAGGTGAACCATGTAATTCCATGTTCGATTACATCCAAGTCGGAGATGGCATGACATGCGCTAAAATGGATAAAAGATCGAAAGAAAACATGCATGAAGGCAGAATGGGAAAAAACAGCCCTACCCTCAAGCGATGGACAGAAGAAAGCATATACCTAACCTACTTCACTTAGAAATAAGATTTTAAAGACAAATCCAACCCACCATCACCAGAATTATCCAAATAATTAGGAAGAATAAAATGAACTAGTACTGTCAGTATACTTCAGTGCCTTATGACAGAATTTTAAATTGAATGGACATGAAATGGTAAAAATGTATGTTAGAATGTGGCACTTGATTCTATACAAGCAAAATATATTTTACAGAAGAGCTCACCTATTGACATAATCTAACGTTAAGTTTTATGGAGAGAAGGCAGTTATCCCAGGGGGAAAGGATCATGAATAAGAATTTTTCACAGAAAATATATTTCTTCAAGTTAACAGTAAAGATAAGGATTGGATGGACCAACAATGTGCAGAAAAATCACAGCCAAAAATAGGACTGACAAAACAACCCCAACCAAATTTCCTCTGTCATACCCCAACTGTAGTCCAAGAAACACCATCTTGTCATCTACCAGTTTTGATAACTTCTCAAATAAAGCATTTGCAAATTTGGCAAAAGGCTCCGTTTTACCGCAATAATTCTGTAAAACCTTGAATATCATAGCAGTGTTAGACACACCAAAATTATTTTGAATCTTCTGTTTTAAAATTGCATGCATTGATGCAAACAACCAAGGTCCTAAGTCGCAGTAGTATCATTGGAAGAAGCTCTCAAAGAAATTTGCTGTTCAGGAACAGATGAATATCCAAGCACTTAATTTACTTGAGTAAAGACAACAATATGTAGAATCATGTCGAAAACATAGCGACCTATGATAGATATAAACTAAAAATAGATAGTAGTATTACAGGGGGGAAAAGGACAGATAAGTCAGAATCTATGTTGGGATCCAATATTGCACAGTAATATTTCAAGGATTGACTCAGTTGAAATCTATCACAGTTACTATACATGATATAATATCACATTCAGTGGCACAAGACTACGACAGGCAACAAATCCAAATGCATGAAAGAGTTGCTGAGCATCACAACTTAGTTTCAGGTTCCTGGTGCATCTTCTTTCAAGGTATCTCGTCTCACAAATTTATGCACCCTTATAAGTTTTGATTATATAGCCTAGCCATGTATCTGTAACTATAGATTATCTCAGACAGATATTATACTCTGATATCCTTCTTGACATTCTCAGATTCACAATGGCCAAAGTTACCAGATTTAGACCTCAAAATTCCAAATATGAAGGTTTCCCTCTGCATTATGTTGCTATGTATGCCTTGTTTTACAATAATTAAACATTGCACAAGAGTCATTCCATTTCTTATCTTCCACATTTGTAGATCTACTTGCAAGACTCATACATATAATTTTCTCCTTGATATCCCCTTCTAATGTTTGCAAATTAGCTTTGACAATAATGATGCCAACATCCTTTGCTAATAGTCACATAACAGACTTGTATCACTCAACTCTACGATAAATTTACCACTCGTTAGAAACATTAGGGCGGCAATTGTAAATCCACAGAATCTCTTCTGTTATAATGCAGTCTTTTGAACCATCTATCCATGAAGTTCAATAGGCAATCACATTTCTCTCTTCTGGGATTCTATTATAAATATGCACTTCCTTTAGTTAAAAGACCTTTCCCCGACAAACACACCACTTTGATAAATGACTATCATATTCTATTATAAATATGCACCTCCTTTAGCATACCATGTAAATGCTACCCCTTGGCATACCATGTAATGGAACATGCTGAGATCTAGTTCCAATTATTTAGTAGTTTTCACCTCACTAGTCTTGTTTAATCATTGTCCTGTTTTCCTTAAAACAGTTTACTGTTTTCCCCTCAGAGGTCTTCTGTGATGCCATATTTACTGTACTCATTATTGCTTCAAATGCATCATTCTATGTACAAGGTATTGGTCATCACCACTAAGATTTATTATGATTCAGTCAGCGCAATTTTGATGCATGTTTCTGTTGTACCTAGATGTGCCCACTCATACTCTTCTTTCTACATAGTATACAGATTGTCAAAAAAAACTATATATTCTTATAAAGAGTACATCATAGTACAGTAAATTGCAGCTGTCTTTTATTTATATATGAGACAGAAGAACCAACTTCAATGCCAGCATTTGGCTGAACATATTTTTAATACAAATTGACCTATAACCAGCTTAAGATTTTTCACTTAATCTGACATGGGTGCTCTGTATTGGCATCTGCTTCCATGATGTTAATGCTCAAAGCTCTCAAAAGATGTCTTTTGTTCATCATTTGTGAGTGCATTTCTTCATACAAGGGCAGATTTTGTTATGGCCGCTCGCAGACAGCAGCAGTAAAGGATTGTGCATATTTTCACATTCTTTGAGAAAGTTTGGAACCATTTCTTGGATTGATTACAATATAATTTGCAGCTTTATATTGTCCCACACATTGTGTCTGTAATGGACCACAAAACCTACTATCATGGCAATAACTACTTCACAAGAACATTCTTGTTTTACAAGAACATAAATAACGCCCAAATGCTTCAGAAAATTAATCTTTTTCTACATTCTTTCTCTGTGAAAAGACCTCAGATCATGTGAAAGAAGAATACTGGAGCCCATTCAGTTTTTCTTTTTGGAAAAAAGACATCAAGAAACCATAATTACAATCTTTGAAAAATAGATACAGGATAAACGAATGAATTTTATGAAAAAGAGGAAAGTGAGCAGAACAATGGCTTGAAATATAAGCTAAAAGAGGGTCATATGAGAGGGGATTTATGCTTAAATAGCACCAAATGAATAGACATTTAAAAATGATCATTGGACACATTCCCTACAATTCTTAAGCTGTCCTCTATCACCAAAGCACCAGCCACAAGGTTGATCAGAGTTGTAAAACAGCTTATGAGCCCCCAGCTCATAGTTGTCAGCAGTTGATTAGGGCGTATTGGAGGGAAATAGAGTAACCACTAGTTACGCAGCCGAACCCCATCATTAAAGTAAAACCAAAAATGACTGCTATCATTTTGAGTTATCAATCACTGAGAGATGGTGATTAAGTGAATGTACTATTGAAGAGGTATTGCATCAAACCTTAACATAAACTACAAAGTGAGCGAATGTATCCAGGCATGAAGTAGGTAAACAAATTCATAAACAATAATTGCCTAGTTTGAGCCATCATAATTACCCTATTGCCACTAAGGCAAGCAGATGGGCACTCAAGTGTCAATTTTTTGGCTCTTTTAGTCTTGTACCTAAGATACTTTAGGCATAGGGTCTGAGTGATCCAACTGGAAGGCAGACTATGTAGGTCTTCATATTTGTGTGCTGATTAGGAGAACCAAGGTATATGATTCTCTTGGATCTAATGAACTTTAGGGTTGTGTAGACATGCCAATTAAGAACAGACGTTTCTTGTGTCATCTAGCTAGTAGCAAAAGGCATCAATGCAGATGATAGCTATGTTAAAAATTGCATCATGTTGTTAAAAATTGTTAATTATGTTGTTACGTAGATAACAATATCAAACACACAATTCATTTATTGTTGGACATCCTACTGTTCAGAAACATAATTAGCCATCTTTTAAAATGAAAATGCACTCTGAGGAGTCAGTCATGAAAAATTTCATCAGCATACATAGGTCAATATAACATGGAGAATTTATATACTACATCATTTACTTCATAATGTACTGAAGGGCCACAATCAAGTAATAAACCAGTCATAGTTCATGCAATGCAACCTTCTCTGCAGAAAAAAACAGAAGCATAATCTTTCAGTCCACGTGTTCGACTCATGTGATGAAACAAATAAGAGGTCACGATGCACCATGAGTAGCCATATACATGCATAGCTCCATTCAGAAGTTAACATTCATCAAAGAGCCATGACAACCCTCTATATGCATGTTGATCTGCAAGCAGATCATGTAGATCTACTAGAATAAGATCCCTACCACATGGATTACCAGAATAATTAGAAGGCATCATGTGGACTCTGAGACACAAAAACATGTCTGAACTGCATAACAGTGAGAAGATTCCAGATTGCAGGTAAGTAACAAAGCTTGATGAAAATGTCTATGCTTTGAGACAACATATATGTGTCTATGTGTGCATGTGTTCGTATTTATCACAACAAGACAAGACGACAGCATGTAAGTATAGAACAAAGACATTTAATCTGCCTGCACAACATGATAGCTGATTCTTTATTCCTATGTTATTCAGGAATAACTTTTTCCATGTCAGGATATCTCTTACTTCTCCACAATGACTGCACCATTACCATGAATTTCAAGTCTGTCAAGTTGCATTATATAAAGAATGAACAACTACCTACCTAATATACACCCAGGACAGCCATCACCTTCAAAATTTATACCCATCGGTACTACCAATTAAAAAACGGCCACTTGAAAGTCATATTTATTCTGACCTTACACCAGACCTCATATAAAACGACTTAAATTTCATGTTAATTTTTAATTTAAAAATAATCATTGGGAAAATGTGGCAGTTAGGAAATAGAGTGATCTAAGGTCAACTGATTCCTACTTATGTATTTTTTTAATGATGATTGTTAAGAGTTTCTGTTGCAAATAGAAAAGAAGTTATTTTGTGTATATATGCTGTCATATGTGTGTATTCAGTTGCAATCTGTTAATATGTCTTCCATTCTTTTTATGAGTTGACATGCCTTAAATGCATTGAGATTATTCACACATGCACTGTAAATGTACTGTGACAAACATTTGAGCAGTAAGTGCGGTAAGTGTTTATTGGTTCACTTCCTAATGAGAAACTTGCATTCACTTCAACAAATGATCCTCAAGTTGCATGGTGCATAGTGTCAAATGGTTGGCCTCAGACAATCACAGAACAGTTTTTTTGAATCCCTGTCATGCAATGAAGTCTTACATTCATAAACAACAACCAATAGAGCTTCAGCAAAATCTGATGACCAAGCTGGTGCTCATTGCCCAGAATTTTTTTTGCTTGAATTACAACCATCGGGTTCTTCAAGTTTATTCCAAAAGCATTCCATATCACTGCTTTATCATAGTTTGGGTTATATAATCATGACAAGCGATAAAAAATGAACAGTGGTAGCGGTAAAAATGAAAGGAGGCTGCAGCAAACTATTTTTGAGTTGAATATTTGGATTTCATTTACTTTGTCCTGAAGAGAAGCATCCCGATTTTTGAATACGTGACAGTTTATATTTTATTCTAAAACAATCAGATAAGTTTTATCTTCCAAATAAAACCTTACATTGAGAACTTCGCTCACCACCAAATAAGCATCTCAGTAAGACGCATGCACCAGCAATACTTAGTAATGCTATGCAGAAGACAAAAAGAGTAATATTGAGAGCAACATGTAGAAGAAGAAGAAGAAGAAGAAGAAGAAGAAGAATCATACCGGTTTGATCATGGAATTGACCAAATCATCAAAGCTGCAACCATTAGAATTGAATCCACCATGTGATTTTGAGTTCTCTAAAATAGACTCCTCTTTATAGGTCAGCTGGATATTCGTATTTGACTTATCAATCTTGCAATTCTGTGCAGGAACTGGAGCACTAAAATTTGTCTGGCCAACCCCATTTATGTCCGCCTTTTTGTTAAAATAACCATTATTCAGTCTCTGATTTTCGGCAATAGGATCAATTATAAGATTACTTGACAACGGCGAATTTAAGTAAGAATTGAACATAAGATTAGGTTCATGAATATGATCTTGATTTGGCTCCATCAATTTCTGTTTAGAAGTGCCTGCACTTCCAAAGCTCAAGAATTTTGCATCTTCCTCTAAAGCTGAAGGCATTAGCATTGTGTTACCACCAAAAGAGCTGGCTTGGCACTGCACATCTCTTCCAATCACAGGATCATGTGGAGGTGCCACTACTACATTGCTAGGTGAAATATTCAGAGGATTGCTATCTATATGTGAGACCACTGGAACAGTGGCTCCCATATTAGATAAGTCATCATGATGAAAAGGAGCATTCATAGACAAAGTGTTGGATGTGTAACTGGTTAATGGAGCAGCACCCTGCCAGGTGTCTTTACATCTACCAAGATCAGGCAAATGGGAAGAACCACCAACACTAGCTTGGAAAGGGTCTGAGCCCATGGATGACATTCCTACAGAAGAGTGATTGCCCAATCCCTTTGACTGTGGATGCTGCTGATGTGCTTGTGATAACAAAGGGTTGTTTGTTACATTGACAAATGAGTTGCTGGTGCTACCAGTGGCCGGTCCAGCACCAGAGAAACCACCAGGCAAACGGATATCTGCTTCCTGCATCCTCTTGTGTTGTTGCAATTTGTCTACTTCCAACGTTGTGGGCATCCCCTGGAGCAAATTCCCATGTTGGCTTCCTGGTAGACTGATGCGCTGAAGCTTACTAAGATCATTGATGGGATTGTTTGCGTTGCCATGGGTAAGTCCAGGTTGAACTATTCCTGAGGTAGCAAAACCACGCAGTCCATATCCAGCCGGATTTGTTCTGCTTAGCACTCCATTTGTTTGGAAAGATGAAAAGGTTGGTAGCTGACCAGAACCAGCCAATGCATGAAAATTTCCATATCCATCCAATGAACCCATATGTAAAGAGGAGGGGTCTCTACCCCCAAAAGCAGCAACCATGTTGGCTTGTTGGCTTGCCACAGCACTGAGTCTTTTAAGGTAGAGCCTGTACTTCTGCAATTAGAACATTTGATGGTCAGTTTCGAAGCAAGAATATGGTTACCTGCTTAGTGATGAAAATATATAAAGGGGAAGTGGACAACCATACATCCTAATTGGAGGGTTACGGTCATCAAATATGCTCTTTTGTTTAAAATTTGGGTCCTTCACCTTACTAAACATTCAAGAGGACTTGACTGATTGGACAACTAGACACATCTGCTGATGTTCAGATCATCAAATACAAAAGCCCCTATTTATCAGCGTAACAGTACATGAAAGCCTTTCCAGTTGCTACTATTACAATATTTTCTTTTTTTCAAATGCTAGAACCAACTGCAGTGGAATTTTAGGCAGTGTTTAACTCAATACCAACATAGCATGCCAATTCATGTATGTATGTATGTATGTATGTATGTATGTATGTATGGGGGAAAGGGAAATCCACAACCAAAAGAAATGGAGTACCTGTAGGTGGCTTGCAACATTTTCCCTGGTGAGCTTATCAACATTCATAAGATCAAGTATCCTCTTGGGCACTGCCTCTGTAACAGAAAGATGAACAAAAACATTAAGTATGATTTTTTTTTCAGTAACTTCCAATCTATCCCTTGAACAGGAAATGACAAAACACTGCAGTGGCAGAAAACATCTTACTGTCGATTCCCAACTGGTTGACAGCAGCTACAAATTTACGGTGCAGATCAACGGACCAAACAACCCTTGGCTTTTTCTGAGTGGATGGGTCTTCATTCTCATGCATGTTTTCCTGGCCATCATCTTCATCGTCCTCATTCTGGTCCTTCCTCTTTCTGTTGAGTTTCCCACCATGATCAGATGATGCACCAGTAACCAGACCCTGCCCACCTTCAGAATTTGCATGCTGGGGCTTCTCAGAATCATCGTCATAATTATTATGATCTCTGTTATCAAATTTCCTCCTCCTAACTACATGCTGCCATATATTCTTGAGTTCTTCAATCCTAACCGGTTTCAGCAGATAGTCGCAGGCACCATGTGTTATCCCCTTCATCACAGCTTTCGTCTCACCATTCGCCGACAGCACTGTAATATAGATTTTCTTTGTTTAGCAACTGCATTTACTAGCAGCTAAAAATTTCAAGATTCTATAAGGCTGACAAAAACTCAATATATAAATGAGTTTCCATGGCGTTGCTAAAATGCACAAATAGAGTATAAAAATATTTTTTCAATCAAAAATCTCTCTTATCACTATTAAACATATTCTGCGCATAAACCTACCTGTCACTACTCCTGATCAAAGATGAAGAAGCTTTGAATTAAAGAAGATTCATAATACCCTCATTATTAGAATGATTGGAAAAATTGAGACGAGATCCAAGACTTACTGATGACCGGGAGGTCCATTTCAAGGCCCACAAGCTCCAACAACTTGAAACCATCCATATCGGGCATATGGACATCACTGATGACCAGATCAAACTTGTCTTTGTTCTCCCTCAGCATCTTCAGAGCCGTGATCGCCTGATTAGTCGTCGTAACTAGAAGAACCATATGAACCAATCTTTAAGCAGATCCCAGCTGAATTGTGAAAGAGAAAGAAAGAAAGAAAATACACCCTTGACCCAAAATCAAATGAAATTAATCCACCACCGAATATCACCAAAAATATATACATATAGAGTCAAAGAAAAACACCCCATCAAATTAACACCAACAAGACATCAACTACGTATCAAGATCAAATCTTTTCATGTGGAAAACTACTAAACTGTACAAATTCGTCACGTAATGACAAATTCCAAAACCAATATCGACAAAATTAAAGAAAGAGATTAACAGGAAAGAGGAGGAACAAAGATCCAACCTTGATACTGGCAGCGAAGCAAGAGATTCTCCAACAACTTGAGGCAAGTTGGATCATCATCAACGGCCAGAACCCGCATGCCGACCGGAAACTGGTCTTTCGGCCCCCCTTCTCTCCCCATGCTCCCCCTCCTCTCTTCTACCGTCATCTCCTCCAATTCTTCCACCCCAAAAGAGAAAAAGCTCGCCTTGAAACTGAACTCGGAGTTGCTTCAACTCTCAGAGCACCCCAAGAAGCTCTTCACCCGACCTTCTGAACTCCCTTTAGGAACCTAGAAAGAGCTCTAAAGGGAACTCCATGGCCGAAAGGAAAAAAAAGCAAGTGTGAAAGGAATCAAGGGGAGAAGAGAGAAGAGTAGAAAGAGACCGTCGAGATCCCACCCGACCCCGTCCTCAATAATACTAGACCAGGAAACAGAGCGCAGAGAAGGAAAAATGGAGGCTTTGAAAGGAATCAAGGGCGAGAAGAGTCGGCAGAGAAGATTAGATGGAAAGGGTTGATAGAAAGGAATGTTTTATGGGAATTGTATGGAGTCAAATGGGGAAAGCAACAACAAAGCTCGGTAGAGATGGAGGGGGACCTCAAATGGAAAACCTCTCTTCTTGATTTTTTTTTCCCTTATAATCAATCAGCACGCAAGCAATAATTTCTGGAACAAATGGGAAAGTTAGGATCCAGTACAGCTAGTTTAGCAAGCAAGAGAATGAAAAAATAAATAAATAAATAAATATATATATATATATATATATATATATATATATATATGTATGTATGTATAAAGCCTTTCTCTATTTAATTAATTTTTCACAGTTTTTTTTTTTTTTTTTTTTAAGTATGTTATTAATGCATGATGTCTCATGAGCCATTGTTATAATTTTTTAATATAAATGAGATGCTATAATTAACAGGCGAGAGACAGCCCCTTTAATGCGCGATACACGGCAATTATTTTGCCATATATCCCTTTCTGCGTAAGTAATTTATGGCAAATGCCAGGAAAAGCGGGCCACAGGATAGCGACAGAATTTTCCCCATCTCTAATATGGAAAGGTCATGCCTGCGAGTCTTCCATTGGATACAATCCTGTATAAACTCTCCATAATTTGATTAAATAATTAGATATGATTTGTTTGATGTGATGGCAAAAAAATAAGATCACTATAATGTAATGGATGGTGGTTGATCCCCTGATGCAGTACCAGCAGCTATCGAGTGCTTCATGATTGATGGCGAGATTTTTTTATTATTATTATTTTTTATTTTATTTTATTTTATTTTGATTCCGTGAGGGCTTAGTGGGTTGCATAATTGGCATTATTAAAATTAAATCCATGAGTTGGATTTGTCGCTTGCCTTCGCGGGGCGTCTCCAGCGGTCGCTATCCTTTTGTTTCCACGAGCCCATGACTTACCCGTTAGCGCAGCGCTTTGCCTTGCCGCTTCTCTGCCGTCATAGCCAATCATTTAGTGCCATTGGCCTGATTTATTTAAGGTGAAATTGTATTTTTGGCCTCAAATCTTCCTTAAGAACTCATTTTGATCCTCAAACTCTCACTCATTACAAATTAGTCGCCTTGAATGATACATTTTTAATATTTTATTATATAAATTAATTAAAATTAATAAAAATAATTAGTATATTATTCTATCAACTAGTTCATATATTCATACCAAATTGATCTTACGTAATAGTAAAAGATAAAAAACTGTAGCAACAAAATTTTTGAGGATCAAAATAAATTTTGAGCAAAAGTGTAAAAATAAAAAATATATTTTAACCTCTATTTTATCACCATCATTATATAATCTTTTTCTTTAAAACATATTATTAGAAATTTTTTGCCAAACGAAATGTTTCAAATGTTACTGAAAATTCTTGCTTTCATTGGAACATTTGTATCTATATGCAATTCAAAACAAAAACTTGAAATGCATCTCATTACAATTCTAATTCACTTTTTTTCTTTTTTACATTGTACAGGAAACATTTTAAAAAATCTTAAAATTAAAGAATTATAAGATTTTTTTATCTTCACATTAATAATGGTTCAGATTTCAGCATTGAATAGATCGATAGATAATAATATTTATTTATTTATAATAAAAATTATATTAGTAAAAATATAAGCTGAAACGTTTTTAAGATTGAGCCTGAAACTTCAGTCATAATCAAAATAAACGTCAGTGTAGCATGAACTTAGTTATTCTTATTGCAGGGCTTTGGTTATAAAAACATTGACGCACATCGCGCGACGTTTGGTAGGGACGGATGAGAGGGGCATCTTGTTACGTTCACATGCAACGCATAAAATTTATCTACGGTTACGAAGAAGTAAATGGCTATCCTATGGATATTATATTTTTTTAATAAAATAGATCGCATGGCTAAGAAAATGGGATTTAAGAAAGCTATTTATGACGGCAGCTCCCTTCCCTTCCAACATGGGTTATAATAAACGCGCATCCAATTATTAATTCATGATTCTTTGCCCTTCTCTGGAGTCCAACTCCAGATCCACTCTCCATTTGCTTTCTGAAAATAAAATCCATCTCCTCGATACTCTCCGCAATTAAATTTATCAATGCTTCCCAACCACTGGACCATCAAGAAATAATACAAAGTGGTACGAAGGGCGGTCAAAAATAACGGAAGGGGTGAGCGTACTTAAATGGTAATGTTAGAAAGGAAGGGGAATAAAGCATACGCCCGTGATACCATTGGTGTGCTGATGCTAGTGCGCTGGTTGGTAATCCTTGCACGAAAATGAGAAAAAGAGTGAATTTTGCTCGCTATCGATTTTCCCATAGTAAAATTTAGAAGCTTAAGTTCAGATATGAAAGAAATTATCTATTATTAAAAAAATATATACTGTAGATATAAAATTTTATAGTCATAGTCACGTCCATAAAAATTATATATTATTCATATTCACTATCTATTTTGAACTCAATTTTATTAGTTTTATATTTTTTTTATTTTTTTAAAATTTTAATTATTGATTCAAATTTAAAGTAATTATTGATTTTTTTTTCTTTTAATTTTAAGATGAACAAATTGACCAAGTTCAGAGAAATTATAATATATAGCTGCTTGTAAAATTTTTTATTAAATATGTTAATTAATAGCAGTAATTAATTGAATTTACTAATGGTACGATGAGTATAAGATCTTATGGGATGACATAGGATAGAGATATCTTTATATTTGTATCTGTAATAGATATTATCATGTGTTTTTATATCCATCATTTATTTTTTTTTAACCTTTATGTCTATCCTAAATGATGGATGGATATCCATGGAAGGAGAGAAAATTACCATGCCTCCGTTCCCAAGCCCCAGATGGCATTTTCATAAGAATTAGAAGGCAGATCTCCTGCCGGGGCAAAAAAATTTACCGGCTGCGTCAATCACCCCCCATCAAGCGGATGGGGGCATAGATTCACTGCCCTTTAAAATCCAATTATTACCCTGCTTTTCTTCCATTTGTTATCGTCCCACGCGCCCGAACCCAAAACACGGCTCACGAGCGAACCCGGGCCGGGTCTGGTGACGCGATCGTTCGTCACTCGCTAGAGAGCGAGGGGTGGCGTGAAGAATGGCAGCATCGTAAATAGGCCTCGGTCAGGGCGGCCGCGTCGTCCGCATGTGCGCGTTGCGTGATGCTTGGTGTAGTTAATTAATAAAATAATGGAAGGGCCGGCCCGTGAGAACGCGTTTCGGTTATCCAATGGCCGGCCGTCTCCGTAGGTGGGGCCCTACTGGAATCAGCTGACGTGGAACGACGCCGACGCGTTGGGGATTCTCGCTGGCTTCCTGAGGGATTCGTTTTGTCCGCTTCGCCGTCCTGTTCTCTACCGAAACGTGTCCCCGGATTCAACGCATGATTGCTTCTCGACCGTTGGATCTGGATTTAGCCTGGAGACAGCTGGGGAACGCCATCTTGATGCGCCTTGCGAATCGCAGCTCCAGCTTGGCTTGGTACGGGGGCGTGGCTCGGGCTCTGTTCCAAGATAAACGGAACAAAGCTTGGACCAGGAATTCAAGCCCTAAGTTTATTTGACTCTCAAGTACAGAATACAGCTAGCTCGATCAAGCACAGCTCGCTAAGGCCGGACGTATACTATTTGATGCCATTGGAACAGCAATAGAATACTGATATCAGCAGTAGAGTTGGAAAATGATAAAATTTGTATGACCAATAACAATGAAACTTGCAAGGTAAAGGAAGAGCAAGCATAAGAGGATTATAACGAAAATTTATCCCATCAAAGAATCTTCTGATGCTCAAGTCGGTAGAGAGTATTTGATGGTAGCTTAGAGGATGTTTTAATGCCTTAAGATTTCTAAATGATATTTAAAAAAAAGAAATGATAGAGTTTCCTTGGATGAAGTCAAACATAATCCTTTCATGCACTAATATGAGGTATCTTGATCGGCATAGGACTCTATGGCGGTTTGGATTCTTTTCTATATAGGATTCCTCAAAGTCTGTTCGATCTGAGGTTAAATTTATGTTGACCTATTCAACTAAGGTAGACTCAATTGTCATATGTCTTTCTATCAAAAGTTGGTAAAAATTCACATCATTATATGCCCCTCACTTTGAGACCGAGGTGATTGGTTCGAGTGAGGAAGTAGTTAATCTGAGTTCTAAGGTGATGAATTATATCAAAGTGATGTACTTTGGGTTTAAAGTTTTCAAGATAAGAACTTTCGAGGAGAGTCACATTAGATTTAAACTTCTTGTCCAAGCTAGAAGGTTGATGTTCGAGATAATTTATTTGAGAAGGTACTTAGGAGAACTCATAGAAGCTTAAAGGATTCATTCAAGATTTCAAATTTTCGTATAAAGAGTTCGCATGTCTAAACTCTTCATCTTTTGGTATAGCTAAGGGGGGAGTCTAGCAGTCTATACATGAGAGCAGTAACTATGACCGACCATCGCACTTCTTTTATCTTAAGGGTATTATCATTAAAGTGCTTGATATAGCTTAGCAGAGGCTTACCATTTCATTGCTTCAACAACATCGAGCTCATGCTCATTTTCTTCTATTTGATGTTGCTGATGAAGTGGTCAAAGAATTTTTTTTTGAGTTTCTTAAGCAAGGCAACTGACCTCAATATAAAGTTGGAGTACCAAGCCTCAGCCACCTTCTTCAAAGTAATCGGAAACATTCTATACATAATGGCATTCGGAGTTTCTTGGACCATTATTAATAACTTATAAGTCTCCAAATGATCTTTGGGAGTGCTTGAACCATCATATTACTCTATATGCGATATCTTGAACTTAGGCGGCAACAACTCCTTTATAATCTTCTCCATGAAAGAAAGATCCATCTCCAATTTGAGATCATCTGAAAGATTTGATTTTTTTTAGAAATTTTTTTTTTATTACCACACTAAGGCATTAGTTGTACCGTTAAGCTCTCTTCTTAAGTTGAGATCTTTTGACCCAATCTTTATAGTGGTGATTGAGGACTTTGCTTTATATGGTCTATCCATCATTCTGCACGTCTTCTTCCTTCGAGTTCTTTTGGTTCTTGAAGGATCCATGAGTTTCATCTCCTGGTGGCTTTGTTGCAATGAATTCAATCAAAAATAGTTATTATAAAGTATTTCTAATTTATAAATTATTTAGTTTGATATTTTAATCTAAATAATATAATAAATAATAATTTTACATATCTTATAAAATATATTTTTATAGCATCATATGTTATAATACTATCATTATAACATGATAGTATTTATTATTATAATGATATTATTACGTTACATTCTAATATTATAACATATTATAATATATTATCAAATGTATTAATTTTTATATTTTAAACATGTGACTTTTTAAGTCTATCCAGATATCATTGAAGGTTTGCTGAAAGGTTCTCATGCAATGCTATGCCTTGCCTTTGTCTCACCTGATGACGTTGAATGGAGCGAGCAAAGGTTTCGAGAGCTAAAGAGGTAATTAATAATATTCTCATAATGAGGTTTATCTTTTATATATAGTGATACTCAAGGGCCATTGTCTTAGTATCAGATTCTATATTAGTATCACATTAGTACAATATTGCTAGTCCAATATATAGATTGGTTTAGCACATCAAGATTCAATGAACGTCAGTATCAAGTTTGGATTCATTATAGTATAGTATATTTGGTTGGGGGTGGCATGGAATGGTAGGCACACGATGTGGACGCCTCCTTGAAAGGCCTTGGATTATTAGGGGGGTAAGAAACTTCAAAAACAATGCCATTAAGAGAACCTGGCTCTGTCCTCCCTCATCTTGGAAGGCCATGCTCTTATCTGGTCAGCGAAGCAGCCGTATATTCAGAACCGTAGCAAAACTACAGCCGGTGTTCTCTCGTCTACGTTTGACCTTTTCCTTTGATGTGCCAGCACCAACATTGGTAAAAGGGGTGACCTGCCATCCCTAACCAGCTCAGCTCTGTAGCAGTAATTTTATTATCTTTGTCTACCTGCCCTCCTGGTCCTTCAAAACATTAACGATGGTCGCAGCTGCGGACAGTGCGACCGGACCTGACCATCGGTTGGGACTTGGGAGACACTCGAAAGCGGAAATTGGTTGGTCCACGGCGGTCCGGTGCCGTTCGATGACTCCTCCACGGAGCGTCTCCGCAACGCGGACGGAGGCGCAGCGGGGCCACACCGCACCCACGGGCAAGGCGCGCCGAGACCGTGGAAAGGAACGACCGAATCCCGGCGCGCGGCAGCGGGCATCGAACTCGGCCGTGATGAAATCCAGACGAGGCGAGGACAAGAATCGATCACCACGTTGCGCGTTTTAATCGAGCGTGGGAGAATTGAATGTTTCCATCAATGTAGGCCAAGGTCTAAGCTATATTCCACCGCAGGACGAGGCGACATTAAACACTGGGCTGTTGCAAGTTGAACTTTGACGAAGTGCTAAATTTTAACAGTAGTAGTAGTATCTGGACCTTTTTTTTTTTTTTTTTTTTGATAAAATATACTTTTGATCCTCAAATTTTTAATTATATTTAAAAAATATTATATTTATAATATTTCATTATATAGGATCCGTTAAAATTGATAAAACTATTGGCGTATCACCCAAGTATCACCCAAATATGAACACGAAGACAGATTTGATAATATGACTTATAAATTATACTATCTATTAATTTTAATTGACTCCATATAATGAGATGTTAGAAATGCAACATTCATAAAATATGAGAAACTAAATTGTAATAATTAAAAGTTTGAATGCAAAAATATATATTTTTACTTAAAAAAAAAAAATTTAATTGCGGAGAACTATCTTTAAATATTTCTAACCTTCCAAATTATGATGAAAACGGTATTTAAAGTTTGATACCCCAATATAACTGCCATTAGCTGTTGGCCAACAATCGTTTAAAGATATCTCAATAACTAATTTAAACAAGGCTGAGAATGTTTCAACTTATTAGAATTAATTATTGATCCCAACTATTGATCAACGATCACTTAAAGATATTCTAGCAGCCAATACAAATAGGACCTTAATGACTTCAAATTATAAATCTTGGGATTTTTATAGGTTCCATTAAGAAATCTCTAATTTTTCAAATGAACCTCAATTGGCTTTTAAGAAATTTATGAAGTGATGTTTTTAATTATGAGTGTTTAAGTCAAAATGGTTTATAATTTATCAACATAAAATATTTGATGATAAAAAAATCTTAAGAATAAATTCAATGCAGAAATGATGTATGCCATATATTAACACATAATGCTTTGTTTTTTTTTTTTTTTTTTTTTTTTTGAGAACCACATTGGGAAACCCACCGAATCTAGATGCAACCTATGGCCTCCATAATATGGATAGGGATACCAATGAAAACGACAGCTACATCAACAATTTAATTTCTATGAAACTATATAAAAATTTCAAGGGTCTTGACTATTTTATAACAAAATGATCAATAAGATTTTTAACTCATACAATGGCCCAATAACACTTTGACAAAAGAGCATACATCTAAGTTGTTGATTATTATATCTATGTTAATATATTGTGCCTTATAGCTCAACTATAGATTTCATAAAATATTTTTCATACACAAGAGAACAATTGTACAGGGGAACTTTCATCTACCGTTTTTTTCAACCGCCATCATCCACGCAAAGAGACATACTTATCTCCATAGAATACACCCTCGAATCCAGCCCCATCCAATTTCACTTATGATATTAATTCTTGGGAATATGCTTACAAAAAAAAAAAAAAAAAAAAGGCAATCTTTTTTGGTCAGTGGAACCTTATCATAATCTAAAGTTAATCAATTCTCAAAATAATAATAATAATCATAATAATAATAATAATAATAATAATAAAATTTAGTCGACACTGAAGAAATAAGATTGAAGAAATTGTCCATTCTGTGGATACTCCATCCACCCCTTGAAGTTATCATATCTTCCCTCTGGACCTGGGCTTCCTGTCTGGATGCATCGATTCCATGTAATAATCTTTAGATTCTTTGCTGTCTGAGGTCAGCTGGCAGCACTTTGCTTGATTAGTTTAATTGGTTGGAGAGGCATCCATCCATTTGTTTGGCCGAGTTTTATAATGGGCAAAGTTGAAACTCTCGGCTAAAGGTGACGCCACTTTTAAGGTGGGGGTGAGCCCAACCCAACCCAACCCAACCCTCGCATTATTAAAATGCCAGAAATCTTTCACTCCACATGGAGCCTTGTTTGGCAAAAGATCGCGGCCTCGTTACGCCCAC